>JAQIXR010000586.1:0-23605 GCA_034700825.1 Quadroppia sp. Gr-Ori-00064 | reverse complement strand
ACACATCTTCAATCCGTTTCTTGATATCTCTAACCGCTGAAGATATGTATTTATGTGATTTTATACGCTATAAACATAACATACTTTGAAAGCAAATGTGATTTGATTATGAATTTTAAAAAAGTCTGTTATTATAAAATCGTAAAATCATTGCATTGTATGATATAATACATGACTTAAAGTTATTTTCTTAAAAAGTCTTTTATATAAAAAATAATTCTCTCACAAAAACATCTCATTATATATTCATTCAAATGTTAATACAATTCAAAATTGAATTCATTGTTCTTTCGTATTATAAAATAAAACATATGACAGACTATAGTCACTATACAATAGGATTAGACGAAAAACAAAACCATATATCTGTTGACCCCTGTGTTAAATACTGTTCAAAACACCTGTAAATAATTTGATTCATATTTCAAATAATTAATAAAAAATAATATTCTATGAAAATTTATAACCCTTTGATATATCTCTTAAACTCAATCTTTTTGTCTGAGAAGTGATTAATAAGAAATAGGTAAACATTTTGTTATAAATTACTATAAAATAATACTATTTTTAAATCATTATATTTTTTGTGACCAAATAATGTGTTATCTTTTAGTCAATTAATGAGGAAATAATTACTCAACAAATGTTTATCAAATATGACATCAAAATTATTACGAAATATATTTTAAATGATTTTTATATAAATATAAAATAGATTTTTAACTGTTATTTAAAAATGAAAGTTTTCTTCAATTTCATACAAAACATATACAACTCTATCATTAAATTTTAATTGAATACAAAAATGAAATTAAAATACAATCTGAAAAACACAAAACTTTCTCATCAAAAGTTTGATTATAAATGTGTGAGAAATAAATTCATTTTTTATGGGTTTATCAAAAATGAATTAATTTTTTAATTTTGCTGTTTATTTGAATGTTTGAAATGTGAAAAAATGATTGAATTTTGATTTCGCTTTGAATTCAATCAAAAAACATATGTAAATTAAATAATAATTATTGTTTTGACTATAATCTCGTCATTCATTTAAATCAAAACATTTGTGTTTTGTTTATAATTATTTTATTTGAGGAAAACATTTGAAATTAAAAACGTTTTGTGAATTGTTTTTAAATTTAAAATATTTTAAATCTCATTAATCAAAACTAATTTAAATTAACCTTTTTTTGAATATTAATATTATTTGTTAATCTTTTTATTAGAAAATTATTTTAAATAAAACAAATATAAATTATTGAAAGAATTGCTGAATAATATGAAGTGATCGCAAGAATCGTATATTTAATGATTGCATAACATTTTACTTCAATAGCATTCATATGGCGTTAATTAGTTTTATATTATATTACGGTTTCACAAACAAAGACAAAATGCTTTTGTATGACTTGAGGGCATTTGAAGACAATTAGATATTCATCAAAATAATAGGTTTTGAAACATTTAGACAAATAACACATTAGGCTTATGTATAACATTCACAACAGAGAAGGTGTTTTCTCTCCTTCTAGGTTTGGCCTCATTTTAAGAATTCTCTCTCTCTCTCTCTCTCTCTCTCTCTCTCTCTCTCTCTCTCTCTCAATAATTAATTGGTTTGAATGCTTCAAAAGTTGATGATTTCAGAAGTTATTGAATATTAATGAAAAGTTTATAATATTTTTTAATAAGACTATAAATAAGATTAAAATTGAATTGTTATATAATTTGTAAACAAATGGTTCACAAATTCACTTGAAATAAATATGATTTATATTTTAATAATGCATTGAATTCCTTATTCTATAAATTTGTTTTGAGATAAAGAATAAGAAATAGAAATCAATTTTAATATCCATTTCTTACTACAGAAATTCTTGAGCTCCCAGTGATAGGAATTCATATAACTTATGTGAATTTTTGTGGAAAGTCGTGAATACATTACAAACTCAAATAAAACCACAAATATTTTAATTAAATTATGGCTTAAAACTATTAACAATTTTGTAGTCAAAGAGTAATTCTTTGTCAATAGTGAAAAGTTACTCATTTTACTCGAAACCACTTTCTTATCTCTATCTGAAAGGCGGGAACGGACTGTAAGGTCACCTCATTGTGTTGGCTATTTGGCTGTGCTGTGAAATTATATAACTCTCACTGTATTGAGAGTGAGAGTTGTCTATGCCTTGAGAATAATGAAGAATTGTGAGCAATAATTGGGATATGCATACCAGTGCTGGTGTATATTCAATGGTAAGGGTTGGGCCCATCTTATATAAAACCGTTTCGGTCAGCGTTATTCAGGTGACAGTCCTGTGAATGTTATCGCACACTAAACAACATTCAATTCATTCAACAGAAATTGTGTGCGAATTGAATAATAACTTCATTTTTCATCATTAATATGAAGTGCTTTTTGGTATGAATTTTGAATTCACAACAAATTGTTCATTGATTTCAAGTTATATTTAAATGAATTTTTAGTATAAAATTGTTGTATGAATTGATGATCCATTGTATAGGTGTTGGCACTTGTAGTGTTTGGCCAAAATGATGCCTCGGCTCTACTCAAAGGAAAGAGTCAAACGAGTGAAATAGAGTTGGAAACGGCAGAGACAGGCTATGCGCCGGTAGCTCTCTATGACGACCACGGATTGTCTGCTTATGGCAAGAAGGCTGAAGATTATGGAAGCTATGGTCACGCAAATAAGGGTAGGTTTTGCTTTGGTTTTCATATTATTTATATTCAATTATTTCTATATTTGTTATAAATTCTTCGAAATGAAGTCTTTTGTGATAAAAATTCTCAACAATTTATCCCATAATTGGATTGTTTGGGTATTTTTAGTATAGAAATACAATACAAACAACTTTCAAGTAATATATTATTTGCTTTCGAATTATATAATAGAAATGATATACAGTGATCAAGGTCACTCTAAGAAGATTATTCACTAATGATTTGTAATTTTAGAATACTATTGAGTCATAATATATACAAATTTGATGTCATTTCAAAAGAATTTTAATTAAATCCCAAATCAATTGAAATGATAGTTACAAACGACACACAAAAACCCCTGTGGTCTCAAATTCCGCTTTTCTTCTGTAAAATCGATTGAAAAGATATCTATTTTTATATAGAATTT
Source organism: Quadroppia sp. Gr-Ori-00064 (assembly GCA_034700825.1). Classification (NCBI taxonomy): domain Eukaryota; kingdom Metazoa; phylum Arthropoda; class Arachnida; order Sarcoptiformes; family Quadroppiidae; genus Quadroppia; species Quadroppia sp. Gr-Ori-00064. Next base: position 20,459 of record JAQIXR010000586.1, on the reverse strand, counting down.
AGATTTCATATCAAAAACGGATTCATTTCTTGAACTTTATTTGAAATTATCAAATAATCTGTTTCTCAATTCCTATTATTTTTTCATTTTGTGATAAAATGATTGTTAAAAATATAATTATTTAATAGGAAATCAAGTGATTATTAGAAGAATAACGGAATAAATGATAAAACAATTGTTTTTTGTTTATTAAATATAGGCCATAAAGACTATTATGGGGACAGTGGGTATGGCGCTCATGGTATGTATGAGTGGATGTATTGCAAACACAAAGAATAAGATATTTTTTAATATTTAAGGCCTTAACAAATATTCTGATTATCACGACTCTGACCATTACGGCGCTAAGTCTGGTAGTCAGGGACAACAATATGGTCAGGGGCTCTGGCAAAGGAATAGGGGATATGGATATGAAAAGCATTACGTAATGAGAAATATCTATTGAAACCAAAAAACAATTAAATTTATGATTGAATGCCATTATAAAGGCTTACGATAAGGAGTTGTCGTCATCCAAAAACGGCGGTTCCCATTCAGACCATAAGTCACATTACGGCGCTCACGACCACTCAGGGCTCGACAAATTGCAATCGTATGACAAATATGGACACAACAAATATGGCGAACATTCGGGACACGAGAACAACGATTATGGAAAATATGGCCATTTGTTGGACAGTTATGGGAAGAAGAGTTACGGACAGTTAGCTCACACTAAAGCAGTGCCAACATATGCCGCACCGGCACCAGTGTATCATGCGCCGGCTCCCGCTTATCATGCGCCGGCCCCCGCTTATCATGCTGCAGCTCCTGTCTATTTAGATGCCCCGGCACCTGCACCCGCACATGTGTACGGCCCACCATCTCCGGCCGTCACTACTGTATATCATACGAAATCTGTACCTCATTATACGCCAGCGTTGGCCTCACCGACACTATACCAGACCATCGGTGACGCCTACGGTTCAGGCCATGGAATCTCTTATTATTAGGCAAACAATTTGAAGGAAAACATCATTTGAAAAACCATTCATTCATTCGTTTTTCCTCTAAAACACTCTATCGTTTAGAGAGTTATAAACAAAACAATTTTATTTTGAATGCAATTAAATGCAATTATTTCTGAATATTTCTTAATATTTTATAGAAATGTTTTCCTTTTATTTCACAATTTTAGTGATGTTTTGATAACAAAAATATATCAAAATTGTTTGATAAGTAACTCTCTGTCCATCAGTTCCGCAATCTTTTAATAAATATTTAATTATTTTATTTTTATGAATAACTCTTTGTATACATTATTTTCATTGTTATTATATTACTATTTAATTATAATATCAAAACTGTATAATCATTTGAACTGGAATTTGAATACATATTGAATGATAACCTTTTAATCGTTGAACTCAAACCGATATTAAAACTAATTTTTAATTAATAAGTATTTTATTTGACTTCAAAAGCAGTTATAAATATTTTTATGGTTTATATGAAATGTTTAAAACAACTCTATTTCGCTCTTCACTGCAATTCTGAAGACTTTGTCTCAATTTCAGATAATTGTCTCAATGTCTGCAATGTCTAAATGAAAGTATTGTGCGTTCATATCATTATAGCATACATTCATATCATAGCAGAAAGGGTGGAATTATTATATTTTTAATGAATTTCATAGAAATTAATCAAAATAATCAAGATTATTTAATTTATTTTTTCAAATTTCATCTTTAGTTATCTATACCAAGAAAGTACTTCTCCTGAAAAAGAAGTAATAATTGAATTAAACTAAAAATAAATTATTTCTCATTTTAGCCCTAATTTAAGGAATAGATTTGATTAATATTTTTCAAATAATACCAAATAATTTATTTCAATTTTTTTGTCAAATTTTTAAAAAATATTTTTTGATTTTAAAAATGTTTTAATTCATGAAAAATGTAAATCAAAGCCATATGTAAATCATTGATAATTATTGCAAATGTTTGATTGACTTTAGAAATGCTTTTCAAAAAACATTTTCATTGAAATATTTTTATATAAAAAATCAATCGACAAATGCTTTATTAGTTTTTATAAATAGAGTTTTTCTGAGATTAAAAGAATTTTTTGTAAACTTTTTTTTGCAATAATATATTTGAATTCATATAAGCTTTTTGTATAAAGTAATTCATGATTTCAAAGCTCTCTCTTTATATTGCTATTAAGGCTTGAGTTTAATGCAATAAATTTACGTAAATATTAATTCTAAAAATAAATTTTGAAATTTTTAAAAATATGAAACATTTGAACGAATGTATGAAAAATGAAATAAATTATTTGATAGCTTTTCGTTATGCACGGTGTGATGAAATTGACCTTGCTCAGTACTGATATACTGTAATATCAATTATATGAATGCACAATTAAGTGCAATTGTACCTAGTTGAACCAAATGATTAATTAATCAAGGTCTTTAATGCAATCTATAGAGATCTGTATGAATTTGACACTCAATATGTTTTTCTCTTATCACTTGAAAATTGTGAACAATTTCACAATACATTTGATTTTACATTAAAATAATTGAAAATTTTCAATATTATTAATGAAATGTCATCTTTTTTCTTCTTGGTGTCTTATCTACCTGTGCTCTGTCTATCTCTTTGACAGTGAAAAAAAGTTGTGAAAAGTTTTGATGCAATGTTCAAAACGTGGCGAAGGCGTGGAGTCGTGTCTCCAATCAATGCGCATAACCTTCATAGGTATACATTGGGTTACCGTCCCTACAGTCTCTACAATCCTCTCATTCATATGATTTATCTTTAATATTGAACTAAATTTAATAGACTTTTTGTATTTATTTTGTTTTGTGGAAAAAATAATTAATATTTTGCGAAAATCATAATATTTTCTAATTATCACAAAAAATATTTCGCATAAATTGTTTTCATTACTTCTTTTGAGAAGAAATAAGTTTTAATTGTTTTGTTGTTTTATTCAAATCATTTGCATCTATAATTAACCATACAATTAATCAAGGTAAATATATTATATCAATATACAAATATTTATTACAATTTTATTAGCACTGTATCCCTAAGTGACTGAGATTTCACTTTTATAACTTCATTCAAACATTTTTTACTCAAAGATATAATGATTTTTATTATAAAAAAAGTTTAAATATTTCATAAATTCCGAAATTTTGTAAATTTTGAAAAGTATTGAATGTTTTCATTCATTTAACACTAAATATGAATATGTTTTTCATCCGTAAATCATATTAAAAGTTTTCATGTTAAAAGAGACATAAACCAGCCTTGGTAGAAGACATTAACTGAAGGTAGGAGTACTACCTTACCCTTTGCAATAACTTGATGTGACCATGGTCACAGTCATGCGATCAAGTCTTGTGTTATGTTTGATTATTTGTATTTCATTTATAATTAATTTGAGATTCATTTGAATATTTGTTTTGATTGTCGTTATTTTGATGACACTCTTTGGACAGGCATTTGATATAATAGTAGTACTCATCACTCGATACCTCTTTGCCGGAAATGCTATTGTTTTGCATGTGTTGACAAAAGCAAAATAAATGCTATTATATTTCAATTGAAATATCATTTTTAAAGTGAATCTAAATATAGATATATGGGAACAGAGAGTGCAGGTGAAGTGAGGCTTTGTTTCACCAAGAATAAATAGGAATTAATCACGCGATCAAACGATTCAAATGAATAGAGAGAAATACATTTCTATAGATCTAGGTTTATATGCACTTATTGAGCCTTAATCGAGTGTGCACTCATTGAACCTTATCATTGATGAACAATATCAATATGGATTATTATACAGGGTCTATCCAGGGTCTATTTAAGATTAAATCATTCAGGAACAATTTAAGGCCTTCGACTGCATACCATAAACTGTATGGTATATCATATGCTGTATATCATATGATATCATGAATAGTGGACTGGGCACATAGCAAGGTCAGTTGAACTCAAGGTCGTCTGATTTTCACCTGATTTAATCGAAAAGATTTTAGTATTTTTATATTTACAACGATTTATACAAATATAAAAATATAAAAAATATGTTTAAAATTATATATTTATAATTCATTTAAAAGCAATAACTTTAAAATCAAAGTAATCTTGGTTAGATTGTTAGTGCCCGCCCTCCACACGTGTGCCCAAAGGCAATGAAATGGATGTAAAGTCATCATTATATTTATAATTATGAATTAGGTTTAATTAGTTGTCATTGAGTTAAATGAAATTATAATTATATAATATATTATAAAAATATAAGAATTAATTCAAATCTTTTGAACATTGACTACACTTTCAATACATAAAGTAATGAAGTTTTTTTTGGTTCAAAATTACGTTTAAATGTTCGTACATTTGATACTAATTTTGACATAATTTGATATTTAAATATAAATTCATTAAAAACATTTCAAAAATATTTTTCATAATTTAATTTCAAATAACTTTTCGATTGAATGCAAAAGTGATGCCAATTTATACACAAATAGTTGTCAATTGCATATATAGTGACTATTTTTGTAATATTTTTATTGTTTGACTTTATAGCCCTGGGCTCTCAACTCAATTGTAACCCCTTACTGATAAGGGGCTCGAATAAAAGATAAGAGATATTAAACTTATAGTAAAATAATAGATTGAAAGCTATTATAAAATATGAATGAAATGAATCAATGGTTCTATTCGTTAACACTAAACGAATTACAAGAATATGTCCATAAACTCGAAGAAGAGAACGAACGACTGGTGCGAGAGTTGGACAACAGCTCAAAACTGAATTATCTGTTGGAATGTGTGGCAAAGAGTACACAAAAGGGTTATTCAATACTAAGAAGTATTGAAATTAACAAGAATTGCGAATGTAATGAAACGCTGAACAAAGAGCTGAGAATAACTCTAAACGAATCCATAAACCAAACCAATTCATTGCTCAAAGTCCTGAACTCATACCAGGCCTCCAATGCTCTCATGCCTGAGCCCAAGGTCGAAATGATCGATCTGACCGCCGATCAGACATCAAAAGCATCCAATATTCGCCATTCACTCGATGACAAGGAATCGACCACTAGTTCCGGCTATGACTCCACCGGTTATGCCACCGATAGATCGAGTATAGGGTCAGACAAAGGGCCCGAACAAAACTATATGGCCATCACTACTACTATTACACCCGTAACTGAATCTCAATCACCAAGAGCTCCATTTAGGGCACAACTTCCTCAAAGCCTACCCGACCATAAGAGCCGACCATTAAATTCTTCGATAACACAGCCATTGATGGGTTGCAACTCAAACAATTGTCTTTCAATACATCCAAAGCTTTCGACACTGTCACCTACAGGTGCTACTGTTGGTGCTATACATGTAGATAACATGCCATTACATTTGCCCAACAAATGCCCGAAATGTGATCTAAGCTTTAATTTGAAGCAAAGTCTTGAACAGCATTTGTTGACTCACATCAGCCTAAACCCAACGCTCTCTTTGTAAGACATTTTGATATCATTTTACAAAACATTTTTTTAATCCAATCATTCATTCATTTCTATATTTCGTGTTTTATTTGAAAATATTTTCTTATTATTTGTAGGAAACTTATGTTGAGATACATTGAACTGATAGTAAACTCTTTTATGAACCGAAATATTTAGATAATGACAAAACCAATAGTTTTTAGCAATAATTGCTGTGAATTTGAATTTTTGAAATTTTCTCAATTATTATATGATTTGAAGCAATGATTATTTAATTCAAATCGCATTAACATATGATTTGTGCTTAAAATCAAAGTTCAATTATTTTCCAAAAAAGTTTAGAAAAATGTTTTTGAAATATATTTTTGATAACTTGTAATTAAAATATTTGTCACTTGAATGCTTGACAGCCAAAAGATGGGAAGGGGTCGACCGGCGAAGAATGATTCGCGTGTATTACGGGTGACGGACTCAGAGCTCAACATTATTCGCATGAATAATGGACTCATAAGTCATACGGCACTCGAAGATCTCAGACGATTCAAGTTCATCAACGCCACCGGCCGATACCGGTGCCCGTGGCCTGACTGTGGTTATACCCCGCACTTTTTGCGTGATTTGCGCCGACATATGTTTAAACATACCGGCGATAAGAAGTTCAAGTGCAATGTCGAGGGCTGTGACTTCGTTACAGTCTGGCGGACATCACTTATTCAGCACCAGAGGAAAAAGCATAACATGAATGACCACAATATTGTTGTTGCCAACCATTGAATGAAGTGCCACATAATGACTGACCGAATCACACGCACACCGACTGTCCTAAACAAATGGTGAATAAGGGATGCGATAGTTATTGTTGTAATTGATATATGTTTTGAAATATTAAACAAAAGTCATTTGAAATTCATATCACTTTTAATTGTCTTCGATGGCAATCATTGAGTATTTATTTGAAAATTTATCAAAAAAGATATTTTATATCAAATGAAGGGTTAAAACGGGTATGAGTTTTAAGATCGATTGCTGTGAAAAGCTTTGAATGAATTGAATGATTAAATAAAACGAAAGATTTTTCGCTGTTATTATACCCAAAAAGTACTCTATATTTCATTGTTCAGAACCTATAAATTTATCTCAAATTTCCCAAATATATGTCTTATAAGAATATTCATTAAATATTTAATGTTTTGATTTTATTTCGATTTTAATAACAAAAATATGTTATTAAAGAGCATATTATGTACTGTTCGTTCGGTCAGAGGATATGTCAGCAAATGTTCATTCAATTTAGTTTTAGTTAATTTTAGTATAAATTTATTATATTTTTACTATAAATTGTTATATTTTTGTTATAATTGATATAAAGATATAATTTAAATGAATTATTGTTTTTATGTATAAATCATATTATTTTTAATAACTTTTTGGTATTTATTGTGAATAATAACAGAATATTCTGATTGTGAGTATATTCTGTACAATCATTTGTCTTCAAAAGTAATTATACATTAATTTAAATATTTTTATTTTGTTTTATTGTTATGAAAAAATTAATAATAATTTAAAAAATATATTTAATTATTTTGAAGTTGAAATTATTTTCAACAATTGATTTGAAGTTATTGTAATTTATTTTGAATTACAAAATGTATTATTTTATCAAACATTGAAATAATTTAAGTATTTTAAGTGTATTTGTAATAAAGTGTTAACAAAATGTCAAATAAATATAAACAGTATTAATATTTTGTGAATTTAATTGTTATTCAAAATAAAATTTAAAATTATTTAATGTAAACAAATATTAATATAATTGAAGAATATTTTCAAATAAATCATATGATTATAACATAAAAATACAATACATTTATTCTGTGAATGTTTTTCACATTCACTGCAAATACAAAGCATTTGTTTGTTAATTGATTGGAAGTTCTTTAAGAGAGTGTCTGTCGAGTTAATTGACATTTCCTGTCACCAAATAGACATCCAAATGCCTTCTTTCTATTCAGAGACACTTTTAGGAACTCATCATTAATTCAAACGAAATCCTTTTTATATCAAACGTCCGACAAGTTGTGCAGAGAATAAAAACTATTTTGTATTCAAAGTAAAACTTTTTTAAATTCTTTTACGAAGACATTATGAATGAGTTGTCACTTATAGTGAGAAATGAGCCATAAGTCCATTGAAGTGCATATGATTTCTATGATTCATATGATCTGAAAATTATTTATCAATTATTTTTGATTTGTATATTTGATTAGTCCTTGAATTGTATGGATCTTTAGGGCCAACGAATTGCTATAATTTAATCAATTTTAATAATCTATGTTTTGCTTTGATTTGCCAAACATTGCGAACTTTAGTTCAAATTTTATCATTGAGTATAAAGAAGTGAAGAACGAAGACATCCATTGATATAATTTCACTAATATTTAAAATTATGTCTAATTTAAGTAATTTTTGTTTTGTTTTAATTTTATTCTCATTTTTAACACTATTTTTGACCGTAAATTCACTACAACCCAAGGCTTCTCAAAGTATGCATTAATTGTATTGATTTTGAAATTGTTTTCAAATAATTGAAACAATTCTTTGGCCAAAAAGGTGTGGATCTGACCATTACTGCCAGAGAGACAGCCCATCTCAATTGTCCCTTGAATTCAGGGGAAGACGACACCAATTTAGTAATGGTTTCATACATACGAGCCTTTAATCATACGGTGATACCATTTTCAGGTGACATGGATTAGACAAAGAGAAGGACAGGTACTGACCAGTGGTTATATCAAATATACGAGTGATTCAAGATTTACACCACTTTTTCGTGACAATCGATGGACTCTTCAGATCAGGAATGTTAGCAAAAGTGATGCCGGAGTGTATGTGTGCGGACATACCAACGGTGCTGCAAATCTGGTATAAAATTGTTTATAAAGAAAATACAAATAAATGTTTTATTTCATTTTTGAGCACAGATTCCAAATACGACTACCCTTTTCAGACTCAATGTGTTTGGTATCAGAACTTTGATTATAAAAAATATTCAATGATTTGAATGTTTTGTTGAATTTTCTCATTGAAAGTGTTTGTCCTTAGACTCAAAGGCCGACAGAAATGAGTTGATTAATATCCTGGACATATTAGACATGAGTAGTGAAGAACAAAATGAAAAGATAAGACAATTCCTCGAAAGAGCAGAGAATATGCTTAAGAGGGCAGAAGACTCGGCCGGTAATCTCAATCCGGCAGCTATTGTAAATGAGTTCTTGCCCGACCCCATGCCTGTCCGCGACTTCAATATATCAGAAGAGGGAGGGCTGACATACTTTGAGGGGAGGTTCAAAAACATGAATATTTATGGCTTAAAACAATTGAAAATAAATAAAATGTCATTCAATTTGGGCTCAATTGAAATGAAAGTTGAAATGGATTTGCCTGTCATTAGTCTTCAGGGTGTATATGAAATGGACGGAAAGGTCAGTTTAATTGAAATATTTTTCTCAATTCATTATATTTTAATAATTCTTCAAATGATTGAAAATTGAATTTTTGTTTTGAGAAAATTTTACTTTGAATTCATTTCCTCAAAATTCAAACAAATTAATGAAAATGAAAATCAAACCAAAGACTGATCTGAGTCTATTTGTTTGTATTTCAGATGACATTTATCCCCTTTTACGGTGAGGGGGACTTTTATATGAATGTGACCGAGATTGAGATCAACGCCTTTGGATCACTTGAGAGGACATATGATGGGAAGATAAAGGTGGGGGACATCGAACTGGATGTGTTCACCGACAACATAGACCTGCATATGGACAACCTGATGGGCGGGGGTGTGATGGGAGGGATCACTAACTCTATTATCAATCAAATGTCAAATCTATTGTTCAATCACATCAAGTATATGATGTTAGAAGACGTGTCGGCGCACATCAAGAACATGATAAACACACAACTGTCTCATTTGCCACTGGGTTTCGTTGACGAGAAGTCGGCCTCAGTGTTCGATGGCATTCTGGACAGAGCCAAACAGGCCATCAATGAGTCAGGTCTGGATCCGATGCCTTTGCCTGCCTTTGAAGACCACTTCAACTATAATCTAATGATTTTCAAACTCAACGGAAAGATCGATGTCTTCAATGGATTTCTGTCAGGACTGACATCATTGGTCAGAACGGGTGATATTATCGCCACTTATCATAACAATGAAGTGATATTTGAGGCCAGTATGGGATTCACTAATTTGACCGGTGGTTATAATTGGAGAACACATGTCATGGGTTTGTACTTTCATTAATCAAATTGCAATCAATGATAATATCTATAGATTTGATGATAACTTTTCGGTTCATAAATTCAACTCATTTTCATTGATTTAAATATAATTTTCTTAAACTTTATTATACAGTATATAAGGATTATTTTGCTCGTCAGACAGGGGTATAAGGTTTAGGTTTGGGTCACAAAAGTATTTTATATAATATTTTTCAAAATTATTGAAATAATGTCTTTCATACAAATTGATAAACCGTTTGAATGGTATGCTTTTAGGTGGCGGTCCTTCTGGTTCTGCATCGCTGTCATTGTCGGGCATTTCCTGTTATCTTCAACTCAAACAAAGTCTGCGAAAAGGGGCAAAACTGTCCATCAGTTCGTTTAAAATCGAAAAAATAAGACACTTATGGATTGATGTGAACGGGTTGGGCAGTTGGGACTTCATCTTAGAGTTCATCATGAATTTGGTGTCAAATGCATTCAAACTTTCATTGGCCAACGCTATCGGAGGGCCAGTGACTGATGCCATACAGAAAGAGTTGAATCACATTCCCATTAGTTTTCTTTAGAAGTGATTATAACTCTCTTTGCTATACATTATGTAAGAAACCATTCATTTGAATCGACTCTTATTTTGTGTTTGATTTAATGGAAAATAATATCTAATAATATAATAAATAAATCAATATTTGAATGAATGACTGAAAGCATTGAAACTAATCTTAAGTAATATTAATATTGATTCTAATGGAGAATATTCTCATTATTCAGACATTAATGCAAAAAATGGTCCAAAAATTGACGATAATTTATAACTAAATGAATGACAAAATGAATGACAAAATTGTGAACATTAATAATAATGATAACAAAATATATTTTTATTCTTCGATCAAAACTTTATTTTTGCAAATCTCTAATCAATTCATATTTTTTTTCATTTATTTCAAACGATTTCTAAAATATATAATAAAAGAAAATATTATTATATTTAACAAATGTAATGAACAGTCGATTAGTTAATAACAAATGCTAAGAATGAGAGCAAAAAACTTCTTAATCACTGGAAATATATATAGTTTTAGTGATTATATGAGAGGTCAGTGACAGCTGTTTTGGTGACCATTGGATTCTTGTGTTGATTAAGACAGCACTGTATGGTGTGAACCGAATGTATGATAGGCTGATGAGCACTGGTATGTTATGACCACTGGTATGAATAGGTTGTTATTTCAAACTTGTGTCACAGAAATGGCATTAGAATTAAGAAGATTTTGTGTTGTCTTCAAATCACTCACAAGTAGTTCTTTACTTAATTCTAAGGCATGTGATTGTGAATGACTTAACAATGGCTTTAGTTCCTGTCCTCCTATGGCTGTCGGGTCTAATGTATTTGAAGCCATTGTCTGTTCAAGAATAGCACCTACTATTGAACTACGAGTTCGAGTACCAGTACTTAAGACAAGCCGTTTTTGGCAGTCATTGACGCCATTTGTCATCGATTTATTCATTAAATTAAATGTGTTTTGTTTTGGATAATGAAATCGATTGTCATTTTGTTGCAAATCATTCAAACGGTTGTTATATATAAAGTTTTGTTCACCACTCGAGTCGAGCACTAGTAGGGGCTGAGGGGACGACGACTTGCGAAATGTGTCAAATGATATACTGGTGCTTATAGTCGATGAATGATTAGATGAAGATAATTGTGCCGAATAGTGTGGCCCAAAGTTGGTCACATCGGGTGTTGTCAAGGGGTCGGTACCAAACCTATAGCACTTCAAGTCATTCGTATCTTTTATTATATCGGAAATCAAAGCGATTTCCGGTTTATTGGAAAATATATTTTTCATTTCAAAGTCAGAATTTTTCACATTTTGTAGTATATCTATTGGTCCTAATTTTGGTGATAATGTCTTCGCACGAATTGATGAACACTTTTTGGCTCGAATTAATGGACACATAAATAATGTCAACACAAATATCAATGCTATTATGACTCCAATTATATAACAAGTGAAACGAAATTCTGATTCAATGATAGAATTTGATTCAGACGTTTTGCCAACAGAAAGACTAAAATTCTGATGACCTGATCCGCCTTTGTTTGTGGCCAAGCATTGCATTTGTTGGCTGTCCTCAAGTCTCACGTCATTAATAGTAATATAAGACGAAACGTATGACTCGTTTAGTATTACTCTTTCTATTATAAAGTGTTTGCCATTATTTAGCAGAAGATTGTCATTATTTGTGTCATTGAATGATAATTTCCAACTGATTGATGGCAAGGGATATCCACTCACAGAACAATATATCGTTATATTTTGGCCAATATTTGTCTCAAAATTTGTTAACTTTGTGTGAAATTCTGGAGAACACGAAAACTCTTCAGAATTCAATGTATTCCATGAATGGCCTTAAAATGAGATAAGAATTTCATTTAAATCGTAAGAATAATATTAAAGGCATTTATTATTTGAAATTAATGTTTGAAATGAAAAAAAGTAATTCTTTTAATACTTTAATATCGTATAAACACAAGAATTTTAATCACTTTCGATATTCTTTGCATTGCTTTAAACAAAAACAAAATTAAATAACACTCTTATGAAGTGAACTGAACTAACACTGGGATAATAAACTAGAACTCCTCTATCATAACAATGCAGACATTTTCTAATAACTATCCCTGATATAAAAGAGAGCAAATATTTTAATGACCAAATTATGTGATGAAAACAATTACAATAAAATGTAATTTATAATCAAAACGCAATGTGTTTTGCATTTGAACAAAATGTTTAAATTTGTTTTAATTATATATATTTAATATTTTTACAAATATTTCAAACAATCTATAGTTTTGATAAATATTAGTTTTGATTCATATGTTTCGTCTGTTTTTAAATTTATATCTATTTATATCTATTATTTTTATAGACAATATTTTCCTTATATTTAGTGCTTTATTTACTAAAAGAATATTCTGTTTCTTATGTATGAGTTATTAAATATAACTCATTCTCCGCTAAAAGGATATTAAGTTATTGTGTATTATATTCTATATTAAATCACTTTTTTCTCTTCTTTATATTTTATAATATATTTTTGTGAATAATATAATGTATTTTAAGCCAAACTGAATGCAAAACATTAATGTTTTATTCCTTAATGGCATTAATAACACAATATTTGTAAAGCAGTGAACGAAAAAATCTCTGCTTTTCATGAATAACAGTAAAAATATGAATATTTTAAATAAAATACTTATTTATATATTTAAAAATACTTTTAGTATTTGGAATCAAAGCATCAAATGCTATAACATTTCTACCGGTGCTAAAAGCATGAGATTTATCAATATTTATTAGATTATATCCCCTTTAAATCATGAGATCATCGAAAAGAGGAGCAAAAAAAGGTTTATATTTGAATAACTCTGTTGTGAATATAATTCCCATTGGATTCTGAATTACTTTTTCGCCGAACAATTGAATTTAGAGTATTTTCTCACAAAAAAGCTTTGTTAGAAATTTATCCCATCGTCCCCTTAAGAATGAGCAAGGCGAGATTAATATTCATAAAATTAACTCCATTTCCCAATGGCTTTAAAGTTCGTGTCTTTTACGATGACTTATAAAATAGCAATAATTTTATGCATTTATGAATAATAAATGAAAAACTTTTTCTCAATTTATAAACATTTTATTCATTTCATAAAATGTTTTGAAAATGATTTCACTAATGACTACACAATTAATATTTAATGCAATGTTTTTATAGAAATGTTTTCATATAATATACGGAATATTTGGCAGAAATTGAAATGAATTTTATTCATGAAAATAGTGTTAATTATAATTTTATTAGAAGTTTAGAGAAAGGTTTGTCAGCTTTGGTGCAATTGATGCCAGGGTTTTATGTCTGAGTTTGTGATTAATTATTTATTATGTTATGGTCTGACCGGTCAGTTGTGTTGGCCATGAGTTTGATATAAACTTCATATATCGTGAGACTTTCATCACTCAGGCTATCCCTAAGCTCTGGATTGTTAGTAATTGAATTAGTGATGGTTTGGTTGCAATTGTCTCAACCAATCATAACTTATATTCAATTATAACAATAAAACAATGCTTTCAATGATATTAATTGATATTAAACCACAAATCGATTGCCTTTTTCTTACATATTTTGGTCAGACATTTATTTCACACATAAATTGATATTTAATTGAAGGAAAAAATATCAAAATTGAAAGTATAATATTTTTTGCAACAGATTTTTCATAGGAATACAAAAATTCAATTTATTATTATATATTTTTTCGCAGAAAAGTTTTGTTTAATTTTCTCTAAATATTCCGCAGAATATTCTTTAATATATAATACTAACTCTGAAATCAATATACAGTAGAATTGAAAAAAGAGAAATAAAAAAAAATATTATTTAATATTTAATGTTTACTCAAAAAAAAAGTCTTTTCCTTTGAAAATGAAATAACAAAAAAATATTTTAATTCATAGAAATCACTGCAAAAAAAGTTTTTTTTCTGTTGCGATCCTATGTCAGAATGACCTCAATTCTGGAACACAAAATACATAAGCATTTCTTGCGCTAAACTCCTTTGCTTTTATTGTAAGCATTGATTTTTTGTGACAGAATATTCTGTATATATTTTTGACTATATATTGTATTTATATCTATATTTGAATAATAAATACCTTGCAATCGCTGTGGAGATGTGCACTTTGGCCATACAGTTTGGGGCACATTATTGCTGACCAACCACTCGAGAGACTCTCTTAGTTTGCAGTCACAGTGCCATTGATTTTGATGCAAATCCAATGAGTGAAGCACTTGGATGTCTGTCAATGCATTGGGCGCTAAACTTCTCAATCGATTTGAGTCGAGCCTCAAATATCTTAATTCATTGAGTCCTTTGAATGCCGTCGACTCAACCCAATCGATTTGACACAAACTCAGGTCTATTGAAACCAAAGTTTTTAAACTTTCAAATGAATCCGATTTAATCACTTGTATTGGATTCTGACATAAAGACAATTTGCGCAATGATTTACACTTTTGGAGACTAAGGGTTGGGATGTATTCTAAGTAATTGTCGCACAAATCGATTTCAACCAAATTTGTTAACTGAAGGAACGAGTCTTCGGATATATCTCCTGAAGCAAAGAATTATAGAAAAAAAATAATGCAAAATCAGTTCAACGAAATCGACTAAAAATACTTTTATTTAATTTGAATAACAAAAAAGTGCACAAAAAATCCATTCCATTGTCTGTCTCTCACTTTCAACAGCCTTTCCATTTATTTTCACTAAATTTACTGTTAATTAATAAAAAAATGATTTCATTTGTCGACACTTGAAATCAAAACCAAAAACTACTCTTTATTAACATTCGTGTCATATCTTTTGGAGAAAAAATGCAAATATTTATAAATAATTATTACAGAGAAAGTGAAGTCTCATAAAAAAGGAAAGGTATGTCCACTGCCTTTCAATATAATCTCTCAAATTCAGAAAACATGTTTCACAGCAATTCTCAAACAAATTCTTGAAATTCATTTGCTCTGAAAATATTGATTTTTGCTTATCAAACATCACATGAAAAACATACCCCTTTTCAATACACTAGTCCCTAATATGACACTACGGCTACCCCTGGAATGCAATGTGAGAGAAGAAATTAATGGAAAAGTGAGAGACAATAATATGGAGAATAAGTATAGAAAAGAGTATATAATTATGGCATATATTATACCACAAATGAATACCTAATTTGCATTTCGACATAAAAAGCTTTTGCAAATTAATTAGACCTCTCTCTCGGAATACTTGTGCCGCCAGTGTTTGCAATGGGTTGTTGGATATGTCGAGCACTTGTATAGCGCCGGGAATACCAAATGGTATTGAATTGAAATGCGATGTCAAGACTCCGGCCTTATCTGTCTTTGGGCGGCAATCGGCCGACTGTTTGCCATTAATCCATTTGCAATCACATTCTGGGGGACAGTTGGGAACAGTCGTCTCAGTGAGTGCTGTGACGGCCAATAATGTCCATACAAATAGTTTCCAATCTATTTGATTAAATGCCTTTACTCTACATTTGAGCCACATTTTTGAGTTCCTGTACTCCAGATATTCTGCCTGTTCTCAGGTCTTCAAGTCTTGCTGTGAGAACACAAACAAAACAAATCTTTGTTTGAAGCGAACCAAAGAAATAAAAAACTTTTATAATTTAGATCTAAACTGAAGACCAATTCTGCGGAAAAAATAATGAAAAGAGAGAGAAAAAAGAGAAAAAATACAATTTATTGATGTATTTATTTGTCGTTCAAATGAAAAACTCTTCACAAAAATCATAAAAATAATGATAATATTTGACGTAAAAATATATAATTTTTGGGCAAAACTTTTTAAAGTATTATATACTTTAATATCATATAAGATATATTATATTAAATGTGATGTCCGGCCTCTCATGGGTTAACCGACATAACAAAAGCAAAGTACAGCACAACCTACCAGTCCCTTAAAATTGATGGCCTTCTTATTTTTGCACTATTTTTATTGATCAGTAGATTATTATTTGTATCATCTATTGAATGGCTTTTCAGTATTGCTCTCATGTCTGATATCATAATAAATAAATTCTGTATTTAATTAATAAACTCTTTATATTATATATATTGTATACCAAAAGCAATCACTTCAGGCATAGACCTAACAAATGATGAGCCGAAAGATCAAAGGTTTTATGGAAACACTATTTGAAGCAACACTTCATTCAATTGTTTTTTCAAAGACTTTTAGTGAAAAATTTGTTTTTCAAAAAACTTTTGAATAATGTTTTTTGACTTTTAAAAGATATTTTTTGTAACACAAAAGTGGAGTTTAAATAAAAAGTAACTGCACTCTAAAGACCTATTTTGGGGAACCCTTTCAATTGAATACAATTTTTAATGGACAGCCATTAGAACTGACCGACACTTTTATGTGTTTTCATTGATAAAAAATTCTTATCAATTAATTTTTATTTTCATTTTACGAAAAACTTTTATAGAAAGCCATAACTCTATGGACTTTATTCTGAAAATGAAGATATATTATAAAAAAATATTATAATATATTTTCATATTCTTTGTTGACATTCAATATTTGGTGAATATTTGACAATATATTATTCAAACATAAATTTTATAATTTTATGCATTAATTTATGTCAAAATTGTGTCCCATTTATAAAAATATATACGAAAAGTATTTTTAGTAAATTTAATTAAAGCTCAAAAATTTGAATTTTCGATCAAAATATAATATAACAGAATATTCTTTGAATCATATATTCCGATACAAGAATTATGTGTATTTTCATAAAAATCAATTCTAATTATTTATGAAAAGAAGATATAATTCTTCATCGGATGACTGAAAAAGAGTATTAATAAAATTTGATGAATATTTTCCTCACTTTTCTATTGTAATAAAAATCGTTATTAATTTTGTTTCTTATTTCGCGTAATATATTATTCGCATAAATGGTATTGAAATGAAAAGACAAATAACGAGAAGAGAAACAAAAAATAAAATAGGAATCGGATGTAAAAATAGTCACAAATTCACATAAAATATGATAAATATATCAATTCTGTTGTGCTTTCGGTAATCAATTCATATGAATCTCTATTAAGGATTACATTATTATGTATGGTATGTCTTAAAGACTCGAAGACATCCATTAGTTTGAGTCAAATGTTGATGTGTTATAACCATTGTGTAATACCAGAGGATATCTCTATTTGTATTATATTTTCAGACTTTACATAAATGAATGAAAACAACGAAATATTTATTATATTCTATGGATTTGTTGACAAAATAATCTCATAATTTATACTATTTTTGCAATAATTTGAGAATCATTTGAGAAATGTCTTAGTTTTGGAAAGACTACAGTTTTTTCATGACATTCACTAAGCAATACCTGTGCTGACAATGTAAGAAAAATTGACTTAATTTGACAAATATTTCCTTTCATTTTCGGAAAGAGACTATAAATAATAAATTGAATGATTTGTAGTAAAACTTATATTCAATTTTTGCGTCGAAAATATGATTAAAGATGTGTTTGAAAGTCAATGAATTTTCATAAACAACTAATGTATACATTATTTTGCAATTAATTTTGTCAAAAAATCCATTTAAATATTTGTCAAAACGTAGAGAAAATGTTTTAAACATACCTTATATTATTTATTACTCAAATATCTGAGTCTTATTTAATTTAAAAGAAAAATAAATACGTTTTTAAACTAAATAAAAGTTTTATCAATTCTTTAATCAAATCTTTTGACAATTTTTTCAAATATAAATATGTATTATCCCTTCAAACCCGATGTCATGATCTTTAACCCAAGCGATAAAAATCCTAAACTATTTAATACCATCCATGAGTTCATACATAAGGAGAGGTAGTTTTGGGAAAACGAAATGAAATGTTAATATAAAGTGTAGTCGAGAGAGAAAATGAAACATTTTTTGCACAAAAGAAATGTCAATTCGTATATCCGTTTGGAAATAAAGTTATAAACTTTTTTTGCAACAGAATTGAATTTTGAGCTCAAATTCTTGTAAATAATTGAAGCGAATGTTAAGGAATATTAAAAAATCTTTGTAAAAGTGTACACATTTTGGTCTCTTCTTATCTCTCGTCCGATTTATTCTATGTTTTCTTCAAAAACTTTTTTCTTAATACAAATAAATCTTTTTTATATACAGTATTTGTGGTCGGATTAAATGAGTGGAGAAAAGAATTGAAAAACTATTTTTGATTTATATCATCTCTGCTTTCATTGAATGCAAAATCTTTTTAAAGTATTATAACATTAATATAAATTAAAATATTATATAAATATTTATATATTTTTCAATCTTTATCTATATTTTCTAATCAAAGATTTGTCATACAATGGATTCAATGGATTCATTGCATTCAATTGTATTTATAATATTCATCGTATTTATTGACATATACTATAAAATACTTTTAAAATATATTTTCAGATCTTTTTTCTTATAAAAAATCAGGCAATAAATCATTTGATATGAAGTTCACATAAAATACTTCAAACATATTCTTATATCTTATATAATAAAAATAAGGGGAAAAACATTTCTTTATAAGAATAATATTTTTGAAAAGACGACTAAATTTTGCCGTATATTATATTATATAATATTTCTTAAAGAGATTTATTTATTATATTTTCTCTGTATTTATAACTCTTATGCTTTCAATCACACAATATATTCTTTGGATGAAATTCTGATGTTTTTTCATTCACAACTATTATAGGAATGTCGGCTTTTTTGGACATAACTGTTTCGATGGATGACTAATGAAAATTGATAATCAAATTGAGTTATATTTTCTTCACTTATTTCACATCAAAAATGTGAAACTTATTGTTAAAAGAATCATAAGTGAAGTGTTCCGAGGCTTTCAATTGGGAAGACAGTGGAAAGTCATGTGTTTTTATATGTCTTCACTCATTCTACAGAATAGTCCCTAAAGTGGCTGTCGTTCAGATGTCGGTGCCATTGAACGTACAGAATATGAAATACCAGTGACATTCTCTCTCTCTCTCTCTCTCTCTCTCTCTTCTTCCTCCTCCTCTCTCTCTCTCTCTCTCTCTTCCTCCTCCTCTCTCTCTCTCTCTCTCTCTCTCTCTCCCCCTCTCTCTCTCTCTCTCTCCATCCCTCCATACCCCACACTCACACCCTTTCAGTTGAGTTAAGTCTTTTGTATTCAATGAAAAAACGCTTTCTTTCTGTCGTTTAATAATTCATTGAAATTGTGAGACATTTTAAGAATCAATAAAAAAGAAATAAAAACACATAAAATGTGAAAATCTTAACCAATTGTATAGATAGAGAATAGACGTTGAAATACATCAGACATTTAGTGAGAGAAATGTCAGCTTTAAGTAATAGAAGACCAAAAACTTGTGATAAAACTGCAAAATTATATTATATGACATCCCCAACAGCTCATGAGGTAAACCACTGACAGAGAGATGAGTAAATATATATTAATTTTGACGGAAACTCTACGATCACATGGGTTTCCGGTTAGCCCGGAATTGAGATGTTTTCTCTCGATTATAAATATTTGAACTTTTTTTGAGACTAATTGTGTGGTTGTTCTCAATTAGAGGTTTATATTTTCTATATAAATAGTCACAATGGCTATTGAATTAGTGGGAACGGTATATACAGAACAGCACAATACAAATAGAAAAACAGATTCACTGATAAGTTGGTATTAAAAAGTTTTTGTGGGAAAAGAGTTTCAGAAATCAATTTAACTCAAGTTTTGGGTTATAGTTGTGATCGATGTCTATTGATCTCAATGAGAGTGAAAGCAAATGCTATTTAATAGCATATAATTGTCGTTTGCTTTGAGTTGACGACCAAATCACTGCTGGTTTGCCGTCAATGGGTTCTCATAAGCCATCAAATGTATAGCAGTTTTGATATAATACAATAAATGTGTAAAATAGAGTCAACTTTGAGATAAGGCCTTAAACTCAATCATAATTTCTTTATATTCAATGAAAATCTCTCTCTCTCTCTCTCTCTCTC
>JAQIXR010000585.1:0-23608 GCA_034700825.1 Quadroppia sp. Gr-Ori-00064 | reverse complement strand
AGAGAGAGAGAGAGAGAGAGAGAGAGAGAGAGAGAGAGAAATTACTTTACCTTCAATTGTTGTAATAATTAATTCAAACTCAGAATTACTTTCATTTCCGGTATTGAATTCAATGTCGAATTGATTTTGATATAAAGTAAGACTTTTTGAGTCATTTTTGTCACACCATTTGATTCTGTTATCAAATATTATATAATCTTCACATCGATTGCTCTTCAGAGAAATGAATCCAATAGTAATGATAAAACCCATCACTTGTTGTCCCACTATTTTTGTCCTACATTTTTGATTTGGTTGTGTTTTGCCATTAGATGTCCGAAGAATAAGTGCTGAAAATCTGTCGAAATCGTCGGTTAATATTCTTCGGTCAGGATTTTGGTCGCAATCCGTTTGTATGAAATCTATTGAATGAAAAATTGTTTGTTATTTTTGTTTGTGATTAAAGACAAGAATAACTCACATGTAATATAAGTGCAAAGAATTGATTGACACAAATGCAAAACACATAACAATTGAATATTCTTAAATGAGACCATATTTAAGGTTTTTATTCATGTTTACAAATCTATAGCAAATATTCTGACATTACATTACATCAAGACTTTGATAACGATATCAATCATTACCTTTAGTTTGTCGAAAGTCATGGATATAATCAAACCCTTATCTCATAGTTAATTGCATTTCAAAACATATGAACAAAACTTAATGAAAACTTTTCACAATATGTTTATAATTATATAAATTCATTGAAATAATTCTATATAAAAAATCAGAATTCATTTCATTAAATATGAATTAATCATTTGATTCGACACTAATTATATAAGAATTTAGTTAACATTATATCAATTAAAAGCAGTAATTAAAGTATAGAAAGATATCCGCGATTTAACTGAAGGTTATATAAAACAATAATAAGTTATTACATATTTTTTAAGTTTTAAATCAACAAAATCACGATTTTTTTGTACATTTGTATTGACAAGAATTGTATAGAAACTTATAAATAGTATACCTCTATATATCGCCTGTCCATCAAAGGCAAACAATTCTCAGAACTGAAGCAAATAATCCTTGAATTATATCATAGGTATTAATACTGGTTTCCATTCAATAAAAACAATCATAAATACATTCAATTAGTAAGTGATAAAAACATGTATTGTTTTTGACATTTATTTTTTCATATATTAATTGACATTAAATTCATTTTAATATAAATTTCAAGAATTTGTTCAAATGTTATAAAGAATACATATTAATGTAAAACACAATTCTAAACATTTTTGAAATAATGTCGAAATTGTATAAAATTGAGAATTTGTTGAATTTTTATAGCAATAAAACTATTTAATGAATGTTTTGATTAAAGGTTAGTTTAAGCCTAAAGTCATAAATCATATATTATATACAGATTGAGGTTTGCTTCAAGACTTACAACAATGACCAAGCTCATATCTCGTATTCCTATTAAGCCATATATTTATTCTGTAATTCATTTCAGATATCAATATTCAGCAAAAAGTTACAAAAAACCCCCTTTTTATGAATTCCCCTTTAAATACATAAAGCAATAATCCTTTGAAATATGACGTGATTTATGAATAGCTCATAAAATAAATAAATTTTTGAATCAAATGTTTTGTAAATAATGTCTCAAAAAATGAATTAATGTTTAAATAAAACATATTTTTATGTAAATTAAGTCAAAAAACTTTCAAACATTAAAAGTATTAACAAATATTTGATATATTTGATGAAAATTATGACAAATTGTGATATTTTAGTGAAATTTGCAAACATTTTGAGACAAAAGTTTTCCCTAAGATTTCCATTCGGTGTCCGTCTCTGTCCGACCCCTCAGTCCCGGGTCTCCACATATCGGGCACTGGTATTGGTGTTGACATTCATATCCTATATGACATACCATATATCTCGCCGTCCATTAAGTGTTGTCAAGAATGTCTTGAGTCGGAACTGTTCCCAATTGGTTGTACCACAAGATCTCATCCTTAAGGACACCAATCGATACGTTTGGTGCGATTGGGAGCCATTCGGAGGACCAGACGCTAACACACTCTTAGGTATGACATGAAAGGGGCATAACGTACCCCAAAACCCCCTGACATTGAAAGCTTCAAAAAGTATTAATCTTTGAATCACTTGAGGTCTTCTGGACTCGAGTTTTCTCTTCAGTTACGCTATATTTATGTTCATTTCCGGTTTTGTGGCCGAAAGATGTCATTTGAGATACTTCTTGTCGTTGGGAATGCTATTGAGTGGTGTCTTCACCCTTGCCTTCGGTATTGCCTTCTTCTATGACATCCATTCATTTCATTACTTCATTGCAATTCAAATCATTTCCGGTAATAATGTCTTTGATTTAATTCAACGACAATTATATATTTATCACTCAATCGGAAGGCGCTCTTCAGACCACTGGCTGGCCATCAGTGGTCTCATCGGTGGGCAATTGGTTCGGAAAGTCTTCGCGTGGACTCATATTTGGGATCTGGAATTCACACACAAATGTCGGCAATATTTTGGGTGCAATTATTGCCGGATATTTCGTTGAGACCAATTGGGGCCTCAGTTTCGTTGTCCCATCCGTTATACTGATGGCCACAAGTATTCTAGTCTTCTTTTTCTTCATTCCCTGTAAGTCTTGAAAGCATTCTTTGTATCACTTTTACTAACATTTGAACCATTGTTGAGATCCCGAAGAAGTTGGCATTTCTTCCTATGAAATCGACAACTATAGAAAAGTGAGGGTAAGTGAAGGCATACCTGTGCTCTGCAATCAGATATATTTTAACTCAGTTTATCGTTAAGGAATCGTCTAATAGTGTGGACACAAATGTCAATAGCGATAACATTTCGACCACCAGTTCCTCAACTTTACAGCACTTTAGGCGTAAGTCGAAATCAATTGAAGAAACCAACGATTCGTTTGTAAATTACATTTATTTAAGACTTTGTTTTCAATCGATTTCCCAATAATTCCATTGAATTGTCTATAGTTAGACGAAGAGGAACAGCCATTCCATAACAATAGTACTGAATTGACGAACAGCACCGGCAAACACGCCGTTTCTTTCATGACTGCATTGAAAATACCGGTTATTATTGAATTGACTTTAAATGTCGACTGAAATCAATGCTTTCATTCAGGGTGTCATTGAATACTCGGTCTGTCTGTTCTTCGCCAAACTGGTCAGCTATACATTCCTCTATTGGATGCCCAAATATATCGGTTCTTCGAGTAATGAAAACTTATTTCAAATTATTGTTAAAAATTAATTGATTTATGAATCATAAGCCGATTCGTCGTCTTCGGGGTCGGCATATATGTCCACTCCTTTCGACTTAGGAGGCATAATAGGAACGATAGTTGCGGGACATTTGGTCGATAGGACGGGTGCCAGTGCTATCATATGCGTACTTATGTTGATTTTAGCCATTCCTTCGGTAATGAATAACTTTTTTTTATAAAAAATGATTTAATTTTTGTTTTTATTCAACAGTTATTTGTCTTTCAATTGTTTGGAAGTTCTTCGCATTTAATGAATATTAGTCTTCAAATAATTGCCGGCACTTTTGTCAACGGTCCCTACGCTCTCATCACTACTGCCGTCTCTGCAGATTTGGGGACAAAGATGACAAACAGTCACTCATTGGCTACCGTTACCGCTATTATTGATGGCACCGGATCTATTGGTTCGTTCCCTCAGCTTTTAAATGAATTTTTGTTAATATTAAGCGATTTGTGTTTAAAAGGAGCAGCGATTGGACCCCTTGTGGCCGGTATGGTCTCAGAGACGGGTTGGCATAATGTCTTTTATATGGTATATATGGCAGACCTTTTGGCCGTCCTCTCAATCCTCAGAATCGCTTCACAAGAATTCAAAAGAATTCGCTTTCGATTGTTTAAATTCTTTGTCATTTGATTTGAGTTTAAATATTGTTTTATTTATTATTTATTTTTAAAATCATTTAAAAATATATTAATTTTGAATAAATTTTAATAATATTTATTGAATACAATCTTTGGTTTTATAACTGAAGACCAATTGATGTGAAAGTTTTCCTCTTTTTGAGCACAATCTCATTGTCTGTCACTATATATGACACATATCTGCAAACCTTCACTACATTTGCAACCATTGATTGGAGACTAAATGAGAGGAAAAGTTGTATTCAATGTTAAGTCAATGTGAAGTGAAAGCACTTTTTGCCGGAAATATAACTAATGGAAAGTGAGTGAAAGTTCATTCAATTGATGGTTTGGGTCTGAAGTGACTTCAGATGAAAGGCAACAAAAAAAGTAATCAAAAATATTTTTATTTGAAATTCAGAGAAAATTTATCACAAATTATCGAAAAGTTTTCCTCAAATCCATTGCTTGAAAGTCGTTGTCATTGACGACGAAAAGTGTTTTTTTGTTTACAAAAGTTATTGACATTTAGTTTGAATTGAATTAATGGTAAAAACTATTGAAACTCAAAACCAATTCAAATGTTTTTGTATTGAACGACAAAATGGATAATAATATGGATTTCTTTACTTTTAATTATCAATACTTCAATCATATCATGAAAAATATGAGTCAAAACACTGTCATCAACTTTATGACCCGGATATTATTGGCTGGCTTTCACCTATGGATCAGTTCTGTGGCGATCGTCTGGAGTTCAATCTTCATATATCTGGTCTTTTATTATGCATACATTCCTGTCGTCTCGACAAGTAAAGAGGTTTACATCCAATACGACTCGAGATGTGATGCCAACCTTCGGGACAACAGTTGTCACAACCCTATGGCAAGAGTGGACTTAAGACACGGCCGAAGCACTGACTTCGTTAGGGGACAGACCTATAAATTCACAATTGATTTGCATTTACCAGAATCTGATGTCAATTGGAATCAGGGGTTGTTTATGGTTAGACTCAGACTTCTGGACCAGAAGAGACAGATTGGTGTGGATTTGGCGAAACCGACTGGCCTTAAATACAAGAGCGCTCCGCTTCGGCTCATTATAACACTGTTGTATTGGCCACTCTTTGTCATGGGTTTAGCCGATGAGAAGCAGATAATAACAGTGAATCTGATCGAAGACTTCATTGAAGGCAGTTATCAAAGAGTTGGTCCAATAACTGATGCCATCATTGAATTCGAGGCCAGAGATATACAAATATATCCGCCGACTGTCCTCAAAGTGTCGGCAGAGTTGACGGGTTTGAGATTTTTCATGCATAACCATTGGCTCCTATCCTTCTGCGCCGGGACCTCAACCATAGCCTTCTTCCTGTATATGATGACAGCCATAGGTTTAGCCAACTATTATTTCGCCAAAAATCACAATCAATTCACTCATGATTTGAATTTTATTACAAATAATGCAACGAATGATGGCTTGAATGAAGAGATCGACAGAGAAATGATTGAAGACATCAACGAAGAGCTGAATCGAGAACTAATTTATGAAACAAATGTCAGAGCAAATGTGTCTTTGGACGAAGAGTGCGATAAACTGGAATCGGAACTAACGGGTGATGTGATGGCCGACAGCACCGGGAGTGAGGGTAGCAGTACTTTAGTTATAGCAGAGATCGACGAAATTGATAACCAGTTCGAAGACATGGACCAAACGCCAGACTCTTCTGTTGGTTAAGTATTGTCTCATTTGAATAGATTTTAAAGAATTGTGATCTCTTTAACACATATTTATTAAGAGTTTTTCAAACGTTTAAATAAATGTTATTAAAATTAAATTTTATTTTTTGTATATTTTAGTCATTAATTAATAAAAAATAATTGAATTTAATGTAAAAGTCATTCAAAAAGCCTTTCAATAAATTCACACAAAATAACAAACTTTTCAAATGTGTGAACAAAAGTAAAATCATTGAAATACAGGAAAGTTTAAGTTCTTGAAGACATCGTTAGTTGTGTCCGATTCTTGTTCGAAGGGTTGGGCGTAAAACATGACTAAACTATACAGTGTTGGATGCCTTTCCTCGCCGTAAAGACTATATCCGTCTTCATGTTTCTGAATGACAATGTGTTTTATGTGACCCTTAATGACAATACTTAAGATGTATTTCCCCTTCAAGTTGTCACTCGTTCTCACTAAAAAAGTTCCGTTTTTTCTGCCTTTGAGTAGTTTTTGTGCATTAATTCGATTACATTTCGGTAAATACCATTTGTTCTCGTCTTCGTAGGACAACATTGGCTCACATTTCTTGTCCTCTTTCACACATTCATCCCATTTGTTGAGCACTTCCAATGCATTCATTTCTTGGTTGTCTTTCATGGCAATGAAGTCTCTATTCATTAACTGTTTTCTGTCTTCACTTACTTTTAATTGTTTTATAATGTCTTTCACTTCTCTATCACTCCATGGAATGAACTCTTCTGCAAATGAAACCACTTTTAGTTATAATAATTGAATCCAATATTACTTATCATTACTTCGTTTTCGACCAAATAAATTTGAAGCGCTCGACCAAAACTGACCCATTCCTCACACAGGTATGAAATGAGACATCGATTTACAGACAAATGCTTTGAAGAAATATTGAAAATGTATTTGAATTTTTGATAACATCTGAGCTCTTACTCTCATTCGACTGTTTTCTTATCAAATCTTTGATCTAATATTGAACTCAAGACTAAATGATTGCAAACGAGTTGTCATTTGAGACAAACATTATTCATAAATCACTTATAATTCAAGTGAAAACTTTTGGATGAAATTGAATGAGAAATGTTTTCTACTTTTAATACTCTGAAGAACTGTTGGAATCGTAGACATAGTTCGGCATAATTAATATGAGAATCAGAGGACCCGAAGAAAAGGTCGTCAAAAATGAAATATAAGACTAATGTATATAATGTTTATTCATATAAAAATCAAATCAAAATTTGATTAAAAATTTAAAATTCGTTTTAAATACACTTTTTTGTAAAAAATAAATACAATTCGAAAAAAATTAATACAAAATATGTTTAGAATTTGATATGAAATGAAATGACTTGTTTTGCATTAAATGGAAGTATAAGAACTCCTTTCATTTGATCCAAGAAAAAATTTCTTAATCCTGTGCTTAAGAGACTGTTCCGGATTCAGATAGAGCTGAGTGGCGGCGAAGACATATTCGTTTGGCTCAAGCTTTAGGTCATTGTGTCTAATGACAGGAACGGTATTTGCGGCTAAATATGTTGAGAGAGAAGTCATTGCAATCGATGGCCAAATGGTGTTATTGAGCGGTGTGTGCAAAACAGTCGGCGCCAAAACACTCGAACCAATCATTGTTAGGGGTATTAATGAAATATATCGCCATTTCGTGAAATCCATTCGAGCCTTAGATCCAAGAATTACCCCTAAATCACACAAATCACTGAAACCCATGGAGTAGAGGAAAGCGCCGGCAGTTTCCATAGTAATGACATAACTTATGAGAAAACTTAAAGAAGTCGTCTTTGGATGGAATCGATTGTCAATATTTCAAGTCTTATATGATTTCGATATAACTCACAATTAGTGTAAACGCCGTCTTTGCAAACCTTCTTCGGATGGCAGGAAAGAAGGCCAGAACTATCACCGCAATCATTAAGGGGTATCTTTTGAGTGTTAAGGGGTTTAATGGCATAAAGTTTTAATAGAAGTTTACATTTTATTACCCAATAATTGATGATAAAAAAATTTGATCGAAAACCCATTTTCGATATATTTTCCTCAAATGAGGTCTAAAACGAAAAGTTTTAGTCATTTTTGATATAAATGATCGAAAAATGACTCAAAACTTACATATAAGTGAAGACAACCAAAAGGAGGACAAACAGTGTCTTCTGTGCCATAAGAACTGCATAGACTTTTTGGACAAATTGTCTCCGAATGGTGTCGTCGGCCAAACCTGTGGGACGGTATGGCTCTTCTGGAGGGGCCGAAGCACTGGTACTTCTAGTCATCGCTCGATCGCTCACTTCTGACAAAACAAACATTTTTTTGACAATAATTTTAATCAATTTTTAATTGAATTTAAAATTTTGAAAAACTATTAAACGATTGATATTTGGCTTTGAATTCATTTTATGATATTTTTGTTGTAAAAAAGATATAAAAAATGTTTATTTGATATCAAAATTCAATATATTTTATGAATTTTGTGTTAAATATGAGACAAAAAACATATAAATCATTAATATCTCATAAATACCACAATTTGTGTCAAAATCGTTGACATTAAGCAATGGTGTCTTCTCTTCAATCTTCTGTTCAATGACATCTTCATTGTCTTTAATTTCAATTATCTTTGGTTTTGTCCTCTTCTTTGTCTTAAGAATAGATGCCATTATTTGAGTGCAATTAAAATAACTTAAATAAAATCAAAACAAAACAAACGATAAGTAAATGAATGAACGATTGCGTCATTGAATGCAATGCTGAAAATGTTATGAATATTAATAGCACTTCACCCCCTGTGCCCCCCTTTCACTACAATCTAACTGACCCGTCACAGTCTTGAGGGTTATTTACAACTGATCTCATGTAATAATGTCTAACATTTGGTAAACATGTTTTGAAAAGATAACAATTAGTGTTGACTTCAATGCAATGCCTTATAATAAAAGTGAAGTAAAAGTTGAGAAAAGTTTTGTTCAATGAATCGATTGTTCAGTAATTGTGGTCTCAATTGAATACAAGACCCAAAGGTCTGTCAAAAATTGCATCAAAACATACCCCTTGAAGAAGGGGTTGCGATGCGATCAATGGGTTTGTTAGCAGAACTGAACTCACTTATCGATCACTGTTTAGTTGTGCTCCCTTTGGACGAGGACAACATCCCTGGCCCTCCACTCGCGATAAGCACTTTTTTGTGCAATTTTTTGTTTCAGTTTTTAACACAAATTATACACAATTTTAATCAAATAACTCATTGTTGTATTAAGTGCTTAACAAAACAAATGTAAAACATTTTTAGGTATCATTTTGTATATAAATGATCGAGATTACAATCAAGATGAAGACCAAGATCACTCATCAACTCATTCATCAAGTCATTCATATACAATATATGAAGGTTTCAATCCGTATACAACGTTACGAAATGAGGGAAATGAAGACTATACGTTTGATGTGTTTTGGATTAAAGGGTTTGAAAAATGAGACAAATATTGAACGTCTTTTAAGGACAGGTTTAAAGGACTCATTGATTGAGTGAAATGTTTTGCTTTATTTGAGTTCTAAAACATTTTAATTAAGTTTTTGATATTTTTAGTCAATTTTTGATTAATTTTCATATCATTTGATTGTCTTTTAATCAATGGATTTGGTTTTGGATGAAAAGCCGACATCAAGTGATTCGCCACTTGTGTTGACATCGATGTCATCGCAATCGTTGCCACAAATGGCACCACAAATGTCATCCCAAGCGATGTCTTCACAAATGGTAACGTCGAGTATGTCTTCAATACAGCCCTCGTTCACATCAGGTGTTCCCACACTTCTCACACCTTCACAGATGTCTTCACTCACCATAAGTCCTGTCCATCAGTCGAACTCCACCTCAAAATACGCTCAACTCTTGCAAGTGATCGAAGAATTAGGTCTGAATTGGTCTTCAAATCATATGTAAACCAAATATATCTAAACTATTGTCTCATTAAAGGCAAAGACATTCGGCCGACATATTCAGGGTCAAAGAGTTCGGCCGAACGGCTCAAAAGGGGTATAATTCACGCGAGAATTTTGGTTCGGGAGTGTCTGATGGAAACCGAAAGAAATAACTCAAGAAATTAATGGCTTTGTCTTTAATGATAATTAAGTCATCTTTTGGTACATTAATAACCATTTCATTCAAACTTATCGTCTCTTTATTTGAGGTTTCGTTTGGTTTCAAATCTAATCATTTTCTGTAAAATAGATTTTAATGAAATTATGGCAAACTTTTGGTTTGTTTTTGTTTTGAATTATGTTTTAAATTAAATCAATTCAATCAATGGTATGAAATGTAAACAAATTTTTAAATAAAGGCATTTATTATGAATTGAATTCAATTGATTTGAATCAAAATCTAATCAATAATTATATCTATAATTGAATTTCAAACACGATTTCAACGGTATATCAAAAAGATTTAAATGACAACAGAGTTGACGGCTTTCTGTGCGGCGTCGTCCAAATCGGTGGCAGATATGATGTCCGACACATCCGAGAGCATAGCTCTGGCCGTCTCGGAATTGGTGCCCTCAAGTCGTACAATGAGAGGCACTTTCACCAGAGTTCGTGCGGCTATCAGTCCTTTAGCAATGGTCTCACAGTTAACAATACCTCCAAAAATGTTCACTAAAATCGCCCGAACTTTTTGGTCAGATGTTATCAAACGGAAGGCGTTCTCCACTCCCGCCTGATTGACAGAACCCCCGACGTCAAGGAAATTGGCAGGACTTCCGCCGTAGTGGTGAATGATGTCCATCGTTGCCATTGCAAGACCTGCACCGTTGACAAGACATGCAATGTTTCCGTCCATCGGAACAAAGTTCAAATTGAAGTCTCGCGCCAACTGATCCCTCGGGTCCTCTTCGGCCGCGTTTTCGATCTCTATTTGTTTCATCCACTGATGTCTAAACGAAGCGTTTTCGTCGAAATTCATTTTGGCGTCAAAACAGACCATCGAATCGTTTGAAGCGATTCCAAACGGATTTATTTCAATCTGAAGTGAATCTAATTTCAAAAACATTTTATATAAACGCGTTATTTGTTTCGCCGCGTCTTCGACAAGACTTCCGGTCAAACCTAAACCAGTTTTAGCCACTCTTTTGGCCAAATCTAAGTCTAAACCTTCACTATTCGTTGCAATCGGAACCGGAAACTTGTGAATAGCTTTTGGGTTCTTCTCCGCCACCTGTTCTATATCAACCCCTCCCTCCTCTGAGGCCACAATAACGGGTCCATTACTGGCTCTATCGAGAAGTATCGCTAAATACAACTCCTTCTTAATATCGAGCGCTTCCGCAATCATCACTTTATGGACTAAAACCCCATCTTTGGTGGTCTGAGCAGTGATTAAGAAGTCATTCAACATTTTGGCACAAATTTCATAAACTTTTTTCTTGTCTTTAGTCAACTGAACGCCTCCTTTCATCGACGAGTTCTTGAAATACCCCTTTCCTCGACCCCCTGCCAGCACTTGCGCTTTGATGACATACTCTTCGACGTCAGACAAAGACTGAGTCATCTGTTCGGTCAAAGTCTTTGTGTCGGAATCAGCTGAAGGACATTCACTGTATTTGCTGTTTGTGTCGCCGATAATAGTCTTAATTTCGTCCACACTTTCAATGACACTAAACCTCTGAACTCTGACCCCATTGTTTCGCATCAATTGTTTGCTTTGATATTCTTGTAAATTGAGATATCGTTTTTGTGGACAGCTTTGTATTACTGGAAGCGATCTCTTCAGTATGGAACCAAATGGAGACCAATGTCTTAAAGCCATACTTCGGGTTGTATTTGATTTGTTGTAGGAATTGAATCAAAATTTACAGCATTTCAATGATTATAAACAAATCGTTGAATCGATATCTAATCTGATTGTTGTCATGGATTGAGTCTTCAAATGAAAACTTTGTCTTAAAATCTCAAAAAATAAACACAAAAACAGATAAAAAGTTATCCAAACATTTGATTACATAAGCATTGAATGCATGAATGAGAGACTCATTGCGATTGCGCACAAAAGTGCAGACATTGAGTGAACACATGTTTTGCATTTAATTCAATTCAAATGAATATATATTTTATTAAATAATTAAATAATAATTAATTAATTTTTGATTAAAAAATGAGTCGAAAACAAGACAAAGATTTTAGTGAAGAAGGCATTGATTTCAATGATATGGACGATGACAGGAGTGGTGAAGAAGACGATGAAGATGTGGATCAAAGCCATGAGACAAATGAAGAGCAATCGGAGAGTGAATTGAATGTCAAAAACGACAATAATATGAATGAAGACTTGAATCGAAAGATAGTATTGTTTCCAGAAATAAGTTTATTGTCGAAAATCAAAAACAAATTAAGAAAACGAGAACTTTATGTCAAACTCAAGAAAGAGAAGAAAGAGGTCTTCATGTCATTCATGTCTTGTGATTGTCTTTGATTTCAATATCTGTTTTGATTTTAGGCCAAAAAAGAGTCACGAATTGAGAGACAAAAGGTGTCCAAAGCTATGGGAGAAAAGGTATTAACAATTGAATCAACTTTTGATCCAATGATTGAATGTCTTATCTTTGACACCAAAGGCCCAGAAGTTGGTTCCGCGAACTATTGAGTCCACTCGAGAACCGGACGAAACAATGGTTGATCCCGAAGACGAAGAGATCAAAGTTGACGAGTCTTTGGATGAGATGTCCTCTTATTTTCGCAAAGAAGTGGTTCCAAAGATATTGATCACATCCAGTGATAATCCGCACAAAAAGACAATTAAATTTTGTCGAGAAGTGAAGCAAACGATTCCAAACGCAGAGTTTAGGTTTAGGAACAGATCCAGTGTTAAGAATATAGTTAAGGCGGCCATCGCTAGAGATTTCACAGACATTTTGGTAGTAAACGAAGACACGCGAAAACCAAGTAATCAATTGATTGTCTCTTTTATTATCAATAGATTTTTGAATGAAAATATTTTTCTTTAAATAACAGACGGTTTACTTCACATCCATTTACCCGACGGTCCGACCGCTCACTACAGACTCAGTTCAGTTCGCTTTTGCAAAGACATTAAGGTTTGTATTAAAGACAAAATTTGAATATATTTTCAATAATGTTGTTATCGAATGGTCAGAATCGGGCCCAATATAGCGCTCACAGACCGGAAGTGATTCTGAATAACTTCAACACAAGACTCGGTCACACAATTGGCCGAATGTTTGCCTCAGTATTTCATTTCGACCCCCAATTCAAAGGTCGTCGAGTCGTGACGTTCCACAACCAAAGGGATTACATCTTCTTTCGACACCACAGGTCTGTCGTTTAGGGAATGGTTTGTTTGAATTTTGAGCTAAACCTTAGATCGAAAACAGGTATGAATTCAAGAACAACACAAGGGTTGCGATTCAGGAAATGGGTCCCAGATTTACCCTTAAGTTACGTTCTCTACAAAACGGAACCTTTGACTCAAAGTTCGGTGAATACGAGTGGTCTCTAAAGGTATGGTTCGGTTGTCATCTATTGTCTCATTTACAATGCATTCCTCCATAGCGTCACGACTCGGGAACTAATAGAAGAAGATTCTCGTTATAGACATCTCTTCGTAAAAATCATTTGTCA
Organism: Quadroppia sp. Gr-Ori-00064; assembly: GCA_034700825.1. Taxonomy (NCBI): domain Eukaryota; kingdom Metazoa; phylum Arthropoda; class Arachnida; order Sarcoptiformes; family Quadroppiidae; genus Quadroppia; species Quadroppia sp. Gr-Ori-00064. The sequence goes on along the minus strand of JAQIXR010000585.1, from coordinate 10,277 downwards.
TTTAATTTAACGAATCGTTTATTTGAGACAAAAATATATGAAAAAACAATAATAAAATATGTTTTAAATAATTCCCATTAGTTTTGTACAAAACTGTCGGCGCTTTTATTGTCGAATTTTGGTGACATATCAATAGGTTGTGTCCTTTTTACGGGCGAACCCTTTCTCTTACAACTCTTCCAATTGACTGATTCGAGTGAGTCATCGCTGCCGACGCCGTTAGGCATAAGACTACCATTGTTTTTGTCAAACCATTTGATGCCACTCCTGGGAAGGGGTACATAAAGGACGGAATCGTTTCGATAATAGGCTTCAAAGATGTCTTCGTTTCGACACATTTGTAACGCAATGTAAGAGTGAATCAAAAGACGTGGGAATCGAGTCGTGAAGTATTCAACGAATTGATTAGGAATTGCACCCAAAGATTGCTGTACTTCAGGGGAAAGTTCTCTGTAATGATGTCTTTTGTTACGCAATGCCCGCAATAAGTCGCGCACTGAAGAGCCCCTATAGGACCGGAACTTTTTCAGGTCTGACTGTAGCTCAATTGATATGTGTCGCCTCCAATCCCCCTTACATACATCGATACCCCCTCTCTCTAATTGCAAAACCACCGGCGAATCTATGGGTTCTTTCTCTATACGGTCCGACACGTCCTGCAAAAACTGTAGCTTTTTGTTTGGGTCCCAAAACAAGGGATACTTCAGAACTGCCTCAATGTTTGGCCGGGCATTCGGGTCAGAGTTGACCATATGCTCAATAAGACTGTATTCCAATAGCTTTTCCTCTGTTTTCAATGCCTTGACATCGAATCGACCGAACAATATATTCGACTGTCTTTGCAATAGATCACCGAACGGGTGGTCACCTAAGGTCAGGGTGTAATAGGCTGTGCAGCCCATGGAGAAGATGTCAATAGAAGGGTTCGGTTTGAATGATATTCTATTCATTTTAGCTTTTAATACTTCGGGTGCAATCCAGCCCTCAGTGCCCTTTAGCGCAACGGACACTTCGGTGGAGAAGGAATGGTCAGAAGTAATGACTTTAGAGACACCGAAATCAGTGATCATTACTTTCCTCGTATTATTCGGTGGCAATGGAAGTGATATTAAGATGTTTTGAGGCTTAATATCGCGATGAATGACATTCAGAGAGTGAAGATGTGATAAACCCATACATGACTGATGCAGAAGTTGGTTGCAGTCGATGACCACCTCTTCCCTCTTCTGCTCGATATAGTCTGCAAGTGTGAAGTCCGCCAATTCTATGGCTATGTATCGGAACATATCGTCCGATTCGGTGGCAAAATAGCGAATAAGGTTCGGGTGCTGAAGAGACCGAAGAAGTTCTATCTCCCGATCGGCCAAAACGAAGTGGTCGGCAATCACTCTCTTGACCGCAACCTTTTGCTTGTCTTCAAACAAACCCTTATAAACACACGTTCCCGAACATCCCCGGCCTATAATGGATTTTGGGTCAAACCTTATTTTGCCGATAGATATGGTATTGGAATTTGAGTTCCCCTTTGATTTAAAACCCCTTGAATTCATGTAAATAATGATTGCAATGAATGTCACACCAGATATGAATGCAATGGTTGTGGACATCAATTGGACATAACTGTCATTGACGTCAAGATTGCGAATATTCATCGAAATATTCGATATAACCCTCGACTCAGTCAACGGTTTGGGCTTTTGTTCCAATAAATGGTTTTTAGGGGTTTGACTGATTTCGAACTGTGTCTGCAATTCGTCTTTTGATTGTTCCGGATATTCATAGTAACCAAACACCAAAATATTGAAGTAGTCTTTCATCGAATTAATAGACCTTTTGTCCGGGCCTTCGATTAACAGTTTTCGGGCTCTTTTGGTGGGAATGAGAGCTGTTTGGGTGATGTCGACCAAAGTGTTCAAAGCGTACATTGACTTCGATTCAGACATCTCTCCGATATATAGCGACGGATACAATGGATTGCTTTGCCGTAAATTTCTTGGATTAACTGATCCTCCGATCGTAGAGAAGGGCACCCGTCGGAGGACAGGAGTTATGCCATCATTGAACTGAAATATGGACACAATTGGAGACGAAAACTGAAGAGTCCATAAGAATCTGTTGGCGTCGTTCGACAAATCAATTGTCGCTATTCTTCCGGTTGTGCTCGAAGTCAGATGAAGAAAATCATATGAATTTTGTGGTATTGAAGACACGGCCGAAGAAGAGAAGTCGACAAAAGTTAAATTCCATGTCTTTTCTTTGGTCTTGAGATCAAAGATAGATAAATGATATTCACTTTTGCCGAGAAATAGCAAATTCGAGGTCTGGGTGTCATAGGAAGAGGTGGTGGTCGGCGGCGACGGACACATCGGTGTGTCTGAGTTGAGGACATCCACTTTCTGACCGGTCTGTGCGTTAACTGTAATCCATTCGTCAATCTTTTTTCCCGTATAGAGAATGCCATCAGAACTACGACAAGGACTGGAAGAGACCAACTCTGCTATAGTGAACGGCAACTTCTCCAGTGTCTCCCTTTCCGACTCCGAGTCCACAGCACTGTTGGGACACAAATCAAATGTCAAACAAATGATTGAATTCTGGATTAAATGTTAACCAAATGAAGACCAATAAAACAAATGTCTTCAAACCTGAAGCCATTGTAGAGATAAAGTGACCCGTCTTTAGGGTCGGGCAGAAACAGGGTTTTCCTGATCTGCTGTTGAGTCACATTTTCAATGGTCGGTAACTTAAGAATTGGTGACTCATTTAGTGACCACTTTATCAGACCTGATCTCTGGCCGACGGCATGAAGAGTGCCATCGAGTGTTGATATCAATAGAGACGACTCCCGAATGGCCACTGGCTATAGGGGTGGACGTAATTGGCATCAGATGTCAATCAATTCAATCCATACCTCATTTGCATCAATAAATGGCAACAATTGAATGATTTGTAAAATTATTAACAATTTATACATTTTTTCAACGCATTTGTCGATAATATTTGGCTTTTATTATCACTTAATTTCATTGTTTTATTGCAGACAAACATTTGATTTAATTGTAATACAATTGTAATAATTATTTATTAATTGTTGTTATCATTGCTTTCATTCAATTATTTCGTAATCTTTTTGTTGTCTATGTTTTGACTGAATATTGCGTACGATTTGTGCCAAACGTTTGTTCACTCAAACAGTGGTTACTCAATGGCAATGAGTTATAGGTTTTCAATGAAACGCATAAAACTCGTGTACTTTTCGTATAGACTTTTCTTATGCAATAGTTTTGAAGGCAAACGATTGCAGTGTTTCAGGTGTTGGACAGACAGTGATAGACAGTGATAGACATTGAAGGACAACAATAACTGTATTAATACTCATGTAATGAAATACTGGTCACAGGTTTATGGGGTTATAATGGGCTCACATTTGGGACCAATGAAATGAACTTTTCACTAGACATCCACTTACATGACTGACCATAACCTTGCTTAGTTTTGACACTTTTCATCTCTCGAGTAATTCAAAGAATTTTGTTTAAAGTTAAAAGAAATCAATAGTTTTGTTAAGAATTAAACTTTTTATGAATAATGAAATGAATGAAATGTTTTGAAATTTATTACAAAACTATTTATTTGTAATTATTTACTTAAACCTAATATTAATAACAAATGTTTGACAAAAATTAACTGAAAATGATTTTATTGAATATTTATATCAAAATCGTTTGCATTTTGTATAACAAGAATTGTCTCAACTCTTGGCACTGGAGTTCAGTTATGGCCACAATTCTGATAAGTATTAAGTAATAAACTTTTCAAAATTGAATGAACTTTTGAAGAATCGGTTTTTGTTTCAACCGATAGATAATTAATGGTATTATCACTAAAATGTCATTTCTTTGAATAAAGACTTTATTTATAATTTGTTAATCTTTGAAATAAGACATCATTTTCGACAAAATCCATATGTATTTCAAACACATTATAATTTATAACCAGTTTTGTTGAAACCGATAGTTAAGCAAAAGTTAAGACTTTTACAGATTCTTTGAAATCAATCAATTTTATTGAAATCATGAATAAGTTTTAAGTTTTTGAATACTTTTATTCAAATATTTAAATACTTTTTTGTGTTTAATAAACATTTTTAATTAATTTATTATAACATTTGTATTTATTTCAAACTTTTGCGAATAATATGGTTATAAACGTTAGGCCAAAAGTGAAACATATTTCCGACATAGTCGGGGAATGGGGTAAATGGCAAAGGGATTTGACTATATTTGTCTTCATATTGACAGCACTGGCAGCTTATAATGATCTCAGCTATAGTTTTCAATCATATGAAGTGGACTTTTGGTGTAAAGACCTTCCAATTGATAAAATGGTTTGAACTTTGAAATGAATTGTTGTTCAAAATTCATTCAATTAATTGAATTACAGAATGAAAGCAAAAAATATCAATGCCTTAAATATGAGAATCCAAGCGAAAGCTGTGAGGAATGGGTTTACAACACATCAGAATTCAAGCGAACCATCAATACTGAGGTAAACGATTGCAACAAATACTTCAAATGAATTAATTTTGGCAAAAATTCATATTTAATAACAAAAGTTTGACCTAATCTGTGATCGGTCTAACTATGCGTCTCTCAGTCAGTCCTTCTATATGTTCGGGTATTTACTGACCGGAATCGTTTTGTCTCAATTCGCCGACAAATACGGAAGAAAACCATTGGTTTGGATGTCATTCATAATAGAAATATTGTCTCTGATATTATGTGCACTTTCTGTGAATATAACACAATATTCAATATGCCGGCTCTTGATTGGCCTGGCCACATATGGCTGCACCGGTGCGATGTGTACTTCCCGTATGTCTTATAACTGATGAAAGTATTTAATGAATAATTAAATCAAATAATGTTTTGCTTAAGTGTTGGAAAGTTGTGGACCTAAACATCGATCGGATATTTATATGATTTCCGGTTGCGGTTGGGTTTTGGGTTATGTGGTTATCCCTGGGTTCGCCTTTTGGCTCAAGGACTTCCGTTATATGAATTTGTTGGCAATAATTCCCTTCGCTTTGCTTATGGTTTGGTTTTATTTCATACCTGAGTCCCCGCGCTGGCAGTTAACCAATGGACGGGTAGACAGTTCTAAGCAAACTCTGAGAAATATTCTTAAGAAAAATGGTTTGAATGACGAAGAATTTGAAGAAAAGTTTCTCGAATTGAAGAATCATTTGATAAAAGTATGAATTCATTAGACATTTATTTATTAATGAAATTTACATTTTCTTAAAAAGAGTTCAAAAGACGAAAAATCGTCGAAAACTTATAGTATTTTAGATCTTTTGAAGACAAAAAATTTGCGAAAATATTCGCTTATATTTTGGTTTTCATGGGTTGTCACCGGTTTGGTATACTATGGGTTCAGCCTAAATATGGCAGACTTTGGCGGAAACTTCTACATAACATTCCTCTTGTCAGGAATAGTCGAATTACCCTCTTCTTTGATCTCAATTCTGGCGCTCAGATATATAAGTCGAAGGAAGACTTTGATCGCATTTTTGGTTATTATAATCATATCGTCTTTGGCTATAATCCCGGCCTCAGACCCGACAGTTAAGGTGACGTTCGCACTGTTAGGCAAATTCGCCGTCGGATCCCTTTGGTGGGTCTATGAGATATATGTACCTGAAGTATATCCAACAGTGTTGAGAAATACTGGCGCCGGCTGTTCGTCATCGTTCTCTAGATTAGGATCAATGGTCTCTCCATTTATGAAGAATTTGGTTTGTTTTTCAATGAGTTTTTGATTCTTTGAGTCAAATATAATACCTGTCATTGATTTAAAGGCTGCGAACACGAGTCTATCGGTTGTTATGTTGTTATACGCATTCATATCGAGTATTACAGCCATTTTCGCCCTATTCCTACCCGAAACTCATGGCACAGAAATCCCGGACACTTTGGATGAAGTGGAGAAACAAAGCAAACAAATTGATTCAAATTGTATACCAATTCAAACATTTGACTAAGTTTTGCTCATTATATCAAAAACTGTATTGTTTTCAATGACATCACAATCAATGTTATTCTGATTCACATTTTCTCAATAAATGTTTGTTTTATTTCATATTTCAAACATTACTTTATATTTATTCAGTTTATATAACATTACTTTCCATTAAATTTCAATCAATGGATACATTTTAAAGACATTTGAAATTTTTTTATTGAATATAACGTTATATTAGAATTAAAAGAATAAATTATTTTACAAAACATTTAATTAATATATAGTTTATATCAATAGAAATATATATGAATTTAAGTAAAGACTCAGAAATTGAAAAGTTTTACATTTATGTTGACTTTATTCAGGAATTTGTCGATCATTTCCTCATATTCTATTGGATGTCGGGGCAGGTGCTGCACGTGTCCACTCTTCTCCCAACACTTGAAGGTGACATCGATTCCTAATTTACGCCAAACATCCGTCAACTTTTGATTTGCAGAAGCGGTTCCGATCCTATCGTTCTGTGAGACCAATACCAGTGTCGGCACTCGCATGTAGGTGTTCCAAACGGCATGGGATGAGGCCTTATAATACTTGGTCGCGATATTACTGAATAGCTTCAAATGGCCATTAATTCCAGATTTGATGAGTTTATAGAGAAAGGGGTTTGACGTTAGAGAACGGGAGACACCGTTTGGCAGCTCTTCGAAGGGAACGACACTATCGAATATAATTCCTTTAATCCTTTTTTCGAGGTTTTCTGAATCATTGATAGGTCTGTGGATGTGCTGTTTGTTCTGTTCTTTGATTTCTAGTAAAACCTCTCCGAACTGATAGGCGCCGACACTAAATGCGTGAAGAATTACAGACGGATATTGTGTTAACTCCTTATTGAGTGCTGTCACACAATTCTGGGCTATTTTTCGGGCGCCGAGTGATGGGAACAGCATATCAAAAGGGCTGGTCTTCACTGTGAGGACATCGAAACCCTTTGTGAGATAGAGATGAGTGTATTTGTCCACATGTTTGTCCTGTGCCGCCAACCACGTCAACAGCACAACCAGTGGTCTGTCCAACTTTTGTGACTTCTCAGGGAACTGATCCTTGTCTTCAATGGTAGAGATATGACTTGACTGATAATTCAGGTGCTGTAGAGTTATGCCTTTGAACACCAGTCGAGTCGTCGCCGAATCAATCGCTGCCTAAATTTGAGACACATTTGAGATAATTGTAAATCATATTAAATTTGAATCAGTCTTCGAATACCTGTCGGGCGCTGACCACAGAAGAAGACAAATGAGATTTTATGACATAAACACAACTTCTTTGCATTACTTTAATTAAAATCATTTTTAACTCAATTTAATTATAACAAAAATTCTGTAAAAATTCAAAAATGAGATTCAGTTTTAAATGATGTGATTGTCGTTAAGACGAGTCGATAACCGAGAGGTTTGGGATCAAAGTCTGTTGTCGTGCGTTAGACAACTATCAATACCTTTTTCAATCACTTTTCCTGAGATGTTAACTATGAATACAATGAATGCAAATGAAATGCAATTCAAATGAATTCAAAATGAATTGTCATTCAATTGTTGCCAAAGTGTCGGTTCCACTGGTTTTGCAAAAAGAGTTAACTTGTCTAAAGTCACGCCACTCTTAGCGCACACAAAACCAGTTGTCTTTTCCTGCGCTTAGCTTAACGTGTGATCACGTATGACATAATAGGATGACCTTCGGGTGCTGCCGGGCCTGCGCTCAGCACAGCCTATTCGGTTGGAAACACTTGACTCACGTTTGCCTTTATATCGATTAACACTTTTCTGTCGAAAAAAATCCTTTTACAGAAACCCCTTATAATTTGAAACCGGATAAAACTGTTTGCATATTTTTGCACCTTTTTTACAGTCATTGAAAAGTTTAAAATTTATATTGAATTGTATTTTGAAATCTCTTGAAAAGTGAATTCAATACAGAAATTGAGGTTTTTTTAAGTACTTATGTTTTAAATTGATTAACATTTAGTGAATTGTTTTTATAATGAATTGATTTCATAAGAAATGACTTTATATTCAAAATAACAATTATTTATTGAATAATTGGTTATCAATACCTAAGCTATAGAAACAATGTTAGGAATATATTGTGCTAGTCATTAGATTGGAATGACCTTGGCAATTCAAGGCTATTGTTAACGTAGCAGTCGAGAGAAAGAAGGAATTCAAACACTTTGGCATCATTTATTGAAATACCCCTTTTACAGGTGGCTTATATACGCTAAAATTAGTACAGAATTTAGTATGTGTTCATAAAATATGTTTTACTTAGCTTTGTTTAAGGTAACCTTGTTCATTTTATAACATAAAATATAGAATAGTTAACAAATAACTGACAATTCTTTGAAAATAAATTTAATTTAATTTATAGAAATTATTTTCTTTATAAACATTTAACTCATTTCGCAATTAATAATTAATTTAATAATAGTTTTCAATAATTATATATAAATTGATCTCAAAATCACATAAGAATTGAATAAAGAGAGCGACAAATAATTTAATTAAGTTTCTGAAGTCGAATGTGCATTATATTCAGGGGTATTTTGTGCACATTTGTTATAAACCAAATCAAATGGAAACTAAAACTTCATTAATTGAATGCTTGATTGCAATGAGATTTTAGTCTACTTTAAAATTGAATGAAATGATAAGAAAAGTAATAAAATTGAATAAATTATATGGAAATCATCTCTCAATTCATGTGACAAAACGACAACTTTTATTAATTTGTAACTTTTATAACATTTGTTAAGAAAATAATTATTTTATTAATGATTTTATTTCAAAGTTTTAGCGAAACTTAACTTAACTTAAAGTTAAAGTATAATTGAGTTATAAAAATAGCAATGAATTGAAGATAAAATTTATTGCTTTAATCATTGAATTAATGGACAAAAGGTTTGATTAATTTAATTATTAAGACATTAAAACATATTATAATTGAAGTATAAATAAGAATGACATCAAACACAAGAATAAGTCTTTGCGAACAATTGAGAAATGAATTCACTTTTGGTTCTGGTGTTAGTCAACATTGGCATAGCATATGCTGGCCTTCCTCTTCCCGAAGACCTTCAGCAAAAATGGGGTTTTCTTATGAAAGAAGATTCGGTAAATATGGCCCGAGTAGTAGGAGGAACGCCAGTGGCTAACGGGGACCGACCGATGCAGATCATACTTAAAAGACAGGGTCGGTTCACATGCGGCGGATCTCTCATTGGAACCAAAACTGTTTTAACTGCTGCTCATTGTGTGCACGGGTAGGTCAGGTGGTGTCAAATGGTTGTCCTCTTATGTAATACTAATTTTTGTGAACAGCTATGAAAGCAGACCCCAAGACTTCGTCATAACATGCGATACATTGAAACAGTCAACGGGAGGACAGACCATACAAGTGGTGAAAGTAGTGAAACACTCGCAGTACAACTCAGGGACAATCGATTACGACTACGCGATATTACACTTGGATAAGGCCTTCAGTCCAGGCACTAATGCAGCCATTGGACAGTTAGTCTCTGATGGACACGACGGAACCAGTGGAGAAGAAGTGGTTGTCAGTGGTTTCGGAAGGACTTCCAGTTCGGCCGCACCTTCTGAATCACTACTTAAGGCATCACTTAATGTTATGGACAGACAGACCTGTTCCTCGCGTTGGGGCCGAACAATACCAGACAGGGGTCTGTGCGCTCATTCAACAAAGACGAGCGCCTGTATGGTGAGTACAGTTAGATATTAAGCGATTCAACAATTGTTTATCGAAATACTAATTGTATTCAAACTGCGAGCACAGGGCGATTCTGGAGGACCTCTCACTTGTGGATCATATATCTGTGGAGTGGTTTCTTGGGGCTCATCCTCTTGTCTTCACAGCACTCTTCCCAATGTTTACGCCAGAGTTGGGGCAGTCATTAAATGGATTAATGACAACACAATCGGATAATAAAGTTATTATTGAAACAAATTTTGATTTTTTGTTTTAAATAAAAAATTGAATAAATATTGAATTAAATGTTAAATACTTTTCTTGCAATTTATGGACGACTGGTTTGGAGACAATTGGGTCATATTTTGGCATATATTCAATACTTCAATGAATTTTTAAAATTTTTTATTTTGAAAAAAAATTGATTTTTGTATTAAAACTACAATTGATTCAAGTGTTGAGAGATGTCTTCAGATGTCTAATAGTTGGGC
>JAQIXR010000584.1:0-23616 GCA_034700825.1 Quadroppia sp. Gr-Ori-00064 | reverse complement strand
ACGTCTTCGGTTAACATTGAGAACTGGGTTTTCGTCACCGGCTTTATGTCCGGGTAGTCTTTGAGGCCGAGTTCGGCTACCGTTGGCCCCAAGCCTTTGGGGTACTGTTCAGTCACAATCACCGGTAGCTAAACATCGTTTGGTTCACAAGTCATTAGATTTTCATTAATGTTATTCATGTGTAAAAAATCTATTTTTCAATACATTTAAATCACTTTTAAATTAATAAAAACTTTTTTTGTTTTGTTTTAAATCTCATAAAAATTTTGTGTAAATTTTTTATCTGATTTTCATTTAAAAACTCATTTATTTGTGTCTAAAATAAACCTTAAGATAAGGTATTAAATGCGAAGGCTATTAAAAGGCTTTGATTTTCAATATAAAAATTGTAAACAATTTTTAAAAATTAAATTTTAAATCAAATGAATAATAAAATAAATTTTTTTTAAATGTTTAGAAATTTTGAGTTTTTTTCTCTCTGAAGAAAATGTAAAATAAATTGAAAAATATTTCTTAAATACATTCAAAACTTTGGCCGCTTTTAGCACTCGCGCCGACACCTCCACTATGGCCGGGAAGTACTGAATCATTGGCCGAAACTTTTCCTGAAGATCGCATAGAAAGACAGCCGTCTGTTTGGCGGCCAGTTGTCCGACACGACAGACACTCATTGGGACACAAGAGATGGGATGTCAATAGGGGTTCAAAACAATGAAACACTTTATAAACAAATCATTTAAATGTCAACACTTTTTGATGCAAAAAGTTTTGTACCTTTAAATGGTTTTGACGTCAATTACGTCCGAAATAAACAAAACATAACTTTTTTCGAAATAATATTAGTTGATTCCAAGGTATATTATGTGTGATTTAACCTTGTTCACTTTAGTGAAAGTTCATTTTGTATCTCATTATATGTTCTGTAAATGTTAGTTAAATTATAAACAGTTTTTTTTTTGAGAAAACAATTGAATGACAAAAACTATGACAACATTTGATTCATACAGTTTTGACTCATTTAATGAAAAATAATTTTTTTTAATTCAATTAAAATATAATAAAATTGTTTTTATTTTGAAGTTTTGAAGAAAATGTTGAATATTATTATGAAATAAAAGTTTTATATTTAATTCACATATAATTTAATGTTTTATTCTTTGCATTCAATGACATAATGTGTGAGCAATGCCTGTGAGTATTGATTGGGTTTTGCAGCCAATGGTCGGACAGTTTGCACACAACAGTGCCTTTGATTTCGTCATTGTGTGCGCCCGACACTAATGTGCGGCCTTTAAATAGTCTTTCGCCGCCTCTGACCCGAACTCTTGCGTCAGTCATCGATGGTATTTGTTATCAAAATTGTATAAATTTTTATCTCTGTTTTGAATGTAAAAAAAACTTTTTTTTATCAAAAAAGTGTAAAAATTTAAAATAAAATAACTTTTCACAAAAACTTTAAAACTTTTCTCTATTGAGCGGTGAGTTTGAAAATTTCTATTCATTTTCTACGATCACTATTAGATTAAGTTAACTGTCCCTGAGCTTTGAATTACACGACTGGGTGTTTTCATGTCATTCACATTCAAACACATTGTCAAATGAATTGACATTTAGTTTATTTGTTAACAATATATTCGTCTATACTTTGTATTGAATGTATGATTGATGTGAAAACAAAACTTTTGGACAACTTTGAAAAAAGTGTTTCATTTTTATTGTAATAAAGTATTTATTTTTCCATTTGTTTATAATTATTAATGAATTTCTTTAACTCAAAAATATTTATGATTTCTTTACTTATAATAAGTCTTTAGTAAACATGAAATCGTTTTTATCAATAGTTATCGCTATAAATAAAAGTCTAAATATTTTAATGAATCGATTCTTCTGTAGAGCCCTTCATAACCCCCTTCACAGTGGGGCTGATAAAGAGCACAGAATTCACATGAGATAACTGTCCGCTTATCACAGATATGGCAATAGATATGAAAGAAATGCAAACTTTTTGTTACTTTTGTTTATATAAACATTTAAACTATTGATGCATTCAATGCATTGTCACTCAATTTGAATGAATTCTTGTGTTTGATATTTAAAGTGGAAAATGATTTAACAAATAAATTGAAGATTAATTGAACGAAAGGTTTTATGTTTAATACGGTTTGATATAAGCCATCAATAAACACAAGTCTAGTCTCTGAACAGTCAATGAATTGTTAAGTGAAATACATATTCATTGTTCACTTGCAATGAGATTATGGAAAACTATTCAAAACTTACTGAAAGTCATACAAAACTATCATTTTTTTCGGGAACAATATTATGAATAAACATATTATTGAATCCGTATATCAAAAAGAGATTATGTTTTTCAATGTTTGTTATATCAAATAAGACACAGAAAAACTTCAATTTTGAGATATGATATACAGTATAGGGAAAGGCATTCCACATATACTGTATATGAGTGGAAAAGCAAATATTTATTCAATGAATTTGTTTTAAAAATAATATACTTTTCGAATAAACAGTAGTTTTATTGACTATCGATATATCGGATGAAAATGTTTAACAAATGTTTGCTATTAATAAATATTATAATTTTATTCAATGAATTGTATATACATTTGTAGTGCTATAAAATGTTCAGGGTTTGTATTCGTGACATCTCGTGAATTCTAATTAAGAATTTTGATTAGAATTCTAAGAATTTTATGCTAAATATGTAGTGAAACAAAAGAAATGATATTTTTCTTAATTGAATGTAATTTTTTTCTATCGATTTTATAATGAAAATTCATTTCATTTATAAATGTAGTGAAAATTTAATGAAATTTTTTTTGTTTCAAATGTTTTTAATTGATTTCTTTAGATATTTTCTGAACTAAATCAAAGAAAACAACAAAATGAGTACAGAATTGAATTTGAAAATATCTGGTCTTAAGTGTATTTCATGTGTGAATAAAATCAAGTCTTTGTTGGAACCGATCGATGGCATCGAACACGTGGACATCGACTTGAAGACAGGAATGGCGACAATTCACTACAATTCCGATGTTTTGGATTCAAAGAGAATATTGGATTTGATTCAAAATGAGTCGAAAATATCGATAAAATGTGAAGTTTTTGAGAATAAAAGTCTCGACAAAAGTATTAATAATAATAAGAATAATCAAAACCAAAGAATTAGGGGCGAAAACGTCGACAGACATAAGGATCAAAGTTCTGCCCCTTTAGTGACTTCTGTGACGAAATGCTATCTACAGATCAATGGCATGACCTGTGCCTCATGTGTGGCCAACATCGAGAACAATCTGATGAAAACCCCTGGCATTGCCAGCGCTTTAGTGGCACTGATGGCCAGAAGGGGTGATATTGAATATAATGCTAATGTGATAACACCTGAAGAGATCGCTGAGATCGTCAACGACATGGGATATGAGGCCAGGGTTTTAGAGACACAAACGGCTCAATCACTACACGACATAACACTCCATATATTGGGAATACATTCGGAAAGCGATATCAAGACAATCGAAGGCGAAGTTCGACAACGAGTTGGCGTCAAATCGATGGACATCTCCAGTGATACACATAAAGCGAAAGTGGTTTACGACCCGGAAGTGGTCGGACCGCGAGATATAATCCGGTACATTGAGGGCCTGTCGGGTAGTTATACGGCATATCCGGTCGCCGAATCCAAAGGCAGTTCTGCAGACGATTCGATGCTCAAAGACATCCAAAAATGGAGAAACAGTTTCCTGTTTTCGCTTGTATTCGGTGTTCCGACCATTGTTTTGATGCTGTTCTTCATGTATGTGATGCCCGAACTCAGTCCCCATGAGTCCATGTGTTGTCTACTGCCCGGCCTATCGCTTGAGAACCTACTGCTGTTGACATTGTCAACACCCGTCCAATTCATAGGCGGCCGTCATTTCTACGTTCAGGCCTACAAAGCCCTCAAACACGGAACGGCTAACATGGATGTGCTGATAATGTTGGCCACGACTATCGCCTACGCCTATAGTGTGACGATTTTGCTCTACTATATGATCCGGGGCTTCAATGCCAGCCCACTGACATTCTTCGACACTCCGCCTATGCTTCTGGTGTTCATATCGTTGGGCCGTTGGTTAGAACACATGGCCAAACGAAAGACGTCGGAAGCGTTGGCCCAATTGATGTCACTTCAGGCAACGGAAGCCAATCTCGTTGAGAAGAATGGCTCCAATGTTGAGATCAAACCCATTTCCGTCGATTTGGTCCAAAGGGGAGACGTTCTTAAGGTGTTTTCCGGCGGCAAAATCCCCGTCGACGGACGGGTTATTGAGGGCGAGTCGTTGGTGGACGAGTCGCTGATTACGGGTGAGTCACTGCCCGTCCACAAGAAGGTCGGCTCATTAGTGATCGGCGGTTCCATCAACCAAAAGGGTGTACTACTCATGTATGCGACACATGTGGGCAAAGACACCACTCTTTCGCAGATAGTGAAGCTGATAGAAGAGGCGCAGACATCGAAGGCGCCGATACAACAGTTGGCCGATAGGATAGCCGGTTATTTCGTGCCCTTTGTTTTGATGACTTCTTTGGGGACACTCATTGTGTGGCTTCTAATCGGAGACACTTTCTATGAGTCGATTCTCGACCAAAATCGGGCCGCCTTTGACGTCATGGACAGACAGGAAGTCATAATACAGTTTGCATTTCAATGTGCGCTCAATGTGTTGACCATCGCCTGTCCCTGTGCTCTGGGTCTGGCGACGCCGACAGCTGTGATGGTGGGCACCGGAATCGGTAGGCTTTTGGAGTGTTTTATAAAAATTTTATTCAAATTTTTTTCGCTCAAAACTTAAGGTGCGATCAATGGAATCCTCATCAAAGGGGCCGAACCGTTAGAGAACGCCCACAAACTGGGGGCAGTCATATTCGACAAGACCGGGACCATAACACACGGCAAGTTTGTGGTGACGAAAGTCATATTCGTCGCCAGATTTGAAGACACGATTTCGTTGCAGCGAATGTTTGCGGCCATAGGTGTGGCCGAAGCCAACAGCCAACACCCCATAGGAACGGCTGTCTCGAAGATGGTCGAAAAGATGCTCAAAATGAATGGCAACAGCTTTGGCAAGTGTGACGACTTCGTCGCCGAACCCGGCTTTGGGATCAAGTGTGTCGTCGACAAGAAAATCGTTGACGAGATTATAAGTGAAGAGAATTTCGTTTTGAATCAAAGACACAAAGAATTCAATGAATTGAAGACAGAATTCGTTTATTTGGACGAAAGGCCAACGAATGTCAAACTCAATGAACAGAAGTTCTCTGTCATTATTGGTAACAGGAATTGGATCCGCAAACACGACATCGCCATCGATGAGAGGGTCGACCGCGAGATGAAGACACTGGAAGACGACGGACAGACGGTGTTCTTGTGCGCCATCAATGGGCGCATTGTCTGCACACTAGCCGTTGCGGACACTATCAAACCGGAGGCCATAATCACGATATATGCGCTGCGAAACAGACTGGGTTTGGATGTGATTCTGTTGACGGGCGACAACCTGTCCTCCGCGACCGCCATCGCCAGGAAAGTGGGTCTGAAGCGAGTGTTCGCCGAAGTCTTGCCATCGCATAAAGTCGAAAAGGTTAAGGAGTTTCAGAGGCGTGGCGTCAAAGTGGCAATGGTTGGCGACGGCGTCAACGATTCGCCGGCGCTGGCACAGGCAGATGTGGGCATCGCCATCGCCAATGGCACCGATGTGGCCGTGGAGGCCGCGGACATCGTCTTAGTGCGAGTGAGTGATTGATTTGTGGAACAAATGGCTTGAAATTGAATATTAATTTTTGCTTCAATTGAATGAAAGAACGATTTGTTTGACGTTTTCGCGACAATCGATTTGTCGCGAAAGACTGTCCACAGGATTCGACTCAACTTTATGTTTGCGATCGTCTATAACTTCATTGGCATCCCATTGGCGGCCGGACTGTTCATCAGCTGGAATCTGATCCTTCAGCCATGGATGGGGGCGGCGGCAATGGCCGCCTCCTCCGTCACAGTCGTCTGTTCATCACTTCTTCTTCGATGGTATAGAAAACCACTTCAAAGGGATTTCGAGACAAATGAATACAAGAAATACTTAAGACATTTGAATACAGACAGTGATTTCGATACGATGTCACTGCATAGGGGCGAAGACATCGACGGACAGAGGAGGAAAGGGATGTAAAAGTGTTTAAAACTTTGTATTTTTAATTAAAAAACTCTAAAATACATTAAATTCATTGATATCTGTATTTGTAATGTATTTATGAATTGATGAAAAATATGTTTAAAATTATATTCGAAAAGCAATTCATGTCTTCAGTTGTCATCTGAGACGACAGTGTCTTCGGTTGCATGCGATTTGCTGTGGCCGGCACTGCCGTCGCCGGCGCTCACGTCTATAGCTGTGGATGTGTTGGCAATGTATGGCGAGTTGAGGAGAAGTGAATCCCTTTTCTTCTTAGGACACGTCGTTTTGCCGAAAATCCTCTCCCGATGTCCGACGGCTTTACAGTAACTGCATTTCGGAGGACCGGCTCTCTTGCGTTTGGAGGCCGGCGTCGTGTCCTTCCGTTCCTTCTTTGAGTCTTTCTTTTCTAACTTTAATTTCGTATATTTTGCGCTAAAAATACTTTTCTTCTGATTTTGAGTACAAAATACAAGCGATTAAACCAAATGAGACACCATTTCCAAGACCTACCTGTGCTGATGAGTCGCTGCCATCAATTCGGATAACGTTGGGTAAAATACAGTCGACCTCAGGGTCGGGACATATGAGTGACTGGTATTGAGTTGGAGTGAATTCGTGAATGTTTTCGCGTAAATAGACTTTGCGTTCAATAGCCATGCCTTCGATCTCAAGACATTCGGGCAAATCGCCCGAAATGTAATCCAGGTCTTCGTTGGCGATGAGCGCGTATGAGATGGTGTCACTGTTGACGAGTCGCCGACAGAGGACAAGACCGGGGACTTCGTTACTGATCTCGAAGTGGTTGTTGTTCTGAAGTATAGTTGTGTCCAAATTGTTGATATGAGAGAACTTCTCGTTCCAGTCCAAGAGCGGGAACTCTATGTCACCCGAGTCGTTGCCCACGAGCACCGGCGTTATCGAATTGGAGGCACCGGTACAGCGCTCGGCTATTTGGTAGATGTCTTGCAGACTATTTATGTCACAGTTGCGGAACTTCTTCTTAAACACACCCATAAAGAGGTCGTTCCAGCACTTGGAGTGACCGCTAGGCATATAAGAGATGATTATCTTCTCGTTCAGACCTAAAGAACAGGAACAAGTGTTAAGAAATGCATGCAAAGTGAGAGGAATGGCTTGGATTTACTGGTGACCGAACGCCACATGAAGTACGAGAGGATGTGATTGTTTTTGCTCTGTTTGACACAACTGTCCCCAAAATGGATATACGTTTGGCTCTCATTGAGCGCAAAGTTCGTGAAGAAGTGATTGATGAGAGAGACGGTAATGTCGGCCAACTTATCGCCGTTCCCGATGACGAACTCCGGGATGATATAGAGGAAGAACTTCTCCAACGGCTCAATACATACGCCAAAGAGTGACACTTTGTAGCCGTTCGAGAAGTATATTGAGGACAGTCGACTCGCGTAGGGCAGGGAGACTGTGGTATACCAGTCGAACGTGTAGTGCATGGACGCCGGGTATGGCTTTTCGTCGCCGGCGCTCTGTTGGCTGAGGACCAGCGCCTGTCGGCAGCCGTCGACCAACGTCTTGTAGTAACTCAACTCGTGGTGTATTTGACTCAAGTGTTTGATGTATTTCTCCGTCGAACGCAACTTCCGGTTCTCGTTAAGCGGTTCCGGTTTCGAGATTATGTATTGATGTTCGCGACATTCGCGACATATCTCATACCTGTGCTCACAAAAAACAACAGACAATTAGTTTCTTGTCGTTCAGTGGAATGAATGAATGGCTTACTTGTTCTTCGGCACCATTACGTTAGGGCAAAGCCAGTCCCATAGGGCGCCCCACAGCGCGAACGACACGCCTTCCCGTTTGAGGTCACGGCAACAGATCATGTACTGATCGTAGATGTATTTCCTCGTCATGTTGGCCACGGCTGGCAAGTGGTACAGGTCTTTAACCTGACCGTCGGGCAAGACATACCTTCCCGGCAGTTGTAGGGCGTGCTGTTCGGCGTAGTTCCTGATGAAGACGATGGCGTCCTTCCTCTGGTCGTTGGGCTCGGATTTGATCAAAGACTTCGTCATTTGTGCGCTTTCGTGGGCTTTGGGACTGATTCCGTACTTCAGGAACTGCTTCATAACGTTCTTCACGCGCTTTTCGCCGCACCCGAAGACGAAGAGAAAGAATTTACGGCACACTTCTTGACCACGAAATCGGAACTGAGTTCTCGCGTTCTTCCTGTCCTTAGGTCTATGTTCTGCACAGTTAGAAAACAATGGATTAATTGATGGCAAACAGAAATAAAAAGTAATTCAAGAAATCTTTTGCCAATTGAATCTCAAAGCACTCGAATCCCTGTCCACAGCATTCAAACCCCTGTCCACAGCATTCAAAGCCTGTGCATAGCATTCAAACCAACCCCTTTCCACACCGTCTGTCCCCAACCCCTGTCCTATCCCTTACTGCCTATGGAAATGGTAGCCCAAACCCCCTGTAAAGACAACTGTCCACACCTTTGGCGATAGTCGTGGGATGGTTTTGGACCAAAGCATTCATAGCACCCAATAGTAGCAAATGTTGATGATTGATGTGATCCGGACAGTACTGATCCGCGTCCAAGGCGTCCAAATGGGCCTCAAATGCCATGAATTTCGGGAACTTTTCGTTGCATTTCCGGTTACAACCACAACCGTCTCGGAAGTACTCGTCGAACACCTGCTCGCTGTGGACCAGACTCTCGGGAATGTCGTCAAACATGTCCAACACGTTTCGCAGCGCCGGCATTGAGTCCAAATCGCCGGCGCCGACCACATCACCACCGCCTCCATAGGGCTCGCCATTCGTGTCCACATTCGAGCCGATGATAATGTCTGTGATATGTGAGGAGAGAATGAGATGAGGAATTGGTGTCTCTGTTGGCCACAAGACATACCTTCTTCGGGAACCGCTTCGCTCACGTAGTCATAGCGGCCGAGGCTTTCGATCTGTTCCGAGACATGAATCGACTCCATGAAGAAGTCTGGGATAATGTCCTTCACTTCTTCGGGCAGCGATTCCGCGCCATATTGTGTGATCAGTTCAGAGATCTTGTCGTTGGTGTCCATGGGTTTCGATGTCCTGAAAGTCAAACGAAAAGTCAAAAAAACACCAAAAAAAAACACTTTTTCTTAAGTGAAGAAAAAGTTTTTACTTTTTAGTTAAGACTTAAAAAAAAAAGTTTTGTTTTAATCGCGTTTTGAATGTATTTCTCAATTGTATTCAAAAGCCATCAAAACAGCACTATTTGGTTGTCTTTCAGCGAACCACAAAATGGCGACAAAAGGGTCGTGATTTCGGATGCGCCAAACATTGCTTTATTGTTGGTTCAGCCAATCGAATAAGTCGTTCCTTTCCATATGCACTGAACGCGCCTTTTCCTTAGAAATGCACTGTTTTTCAAATGCAATACAATTTGTGTACAATTTTTTTATTACAGTTTTTTTGAAATGTTTTTTGAAAATGATTTTCAATTTGAAGTTTTCGTTGTTTTCAATGAAAAAAGTTATATAAAATTTTTGTTCATATTTTAGGCCATTTTTTCACTAATTTTTATATTTTTTAATTAAAATTAACTTAAAATTTGAATTTTAAGACAAAATTTGATAAATATTTTCAATGAAAACAAATTATACAAACATTTTGTTCACTTTTTTCACAACTTTTGATGATTTTAATTAAAATTTCTTTCATTAAAATTAACTTTGATTTGAATTTTGAGACAAAATATGATAAAAAACTTTTTCTAAAATTTCTTGAAATGTTTTTTTGATTAAAAATATAATTTATTTAAAAAAAAAATCTTTAAATACAATGAAAATCAGAAATACTTTTAATTTGTTTGAAATTGTTTTTAACATTCTTTTAGTCAAAGACTAAACAAATACTAAATTATAAGTTATTTTCAGACATGGATTCATTCGATCACTTGTTCTTCTTCTCCGATAGGAGACTGTCGTGGAGTTTGAGGACTTCCGACTCGAACTTATCGTAAAGAAGTACACCATTTGTGTCCATATAGTTGGCGATGGACTTCGAGAGGTTCGCCTCAACTGTCCGTCCGTTCGGTGGCTTGTATTCGATGCACAGGTGGTAGACGTCGTCGAAGCGCTTCAACATCGACGACGAGGTCCACATCTGAAGACGAGTTGATCGAAATGAGAGTAAAAAAAGTTAGTTTTTTGTGATTATTGTTTGAATTGAATGTGATTTCAATGATTAAAATCAAAGACTGATTCAAATGAATGGTTTGTTTTGGAGACAACGGATCAGACACTTCGCAGGGTATACCTTCATAGGTGGTAACCTCCGGTGGAAACCGCGAATGGTTTGAGGAAGAGGTTATCATCACTTCAATTGTCTCCAAACACAGAGAGGACTGGGAGGTGAGGGGACTCGAACTCAGAGCCCTCACACACAGACTACCAGTGCTCTCACCACTGGACCAATGGGTACACATGTTTGCAGACATGCCTTAAGTATTGGTTTCATTCAAAAAGAATTGTCTTTTTTTTTTGCTGACCATTGAATACAAGAAATTATTTCTGACTTTAAGTGAAAAAGTGATTAAAAAACTCAATAAAAATAAGACTTTTTTTTTGTCGTCAATTCATATCAAACACTGAGAGGAACGGTATATAAGGCGTGGGCGGAAAGGCCTGTGCGGCCGTACCTTTGATTTGCCGGTGGTGGGGTCGGGCTGTACGGCCCTCAAGAAGATCCCCTTCTCGACGAAAGTGGTATAAACGGTGAGAATTGCCATTAGTATGAAATAGGAGATAACGCACGCGATGAGCACCGGCCGCGAGAGGGGAAAGGGATGCAAGTAGTCCCAGACCAGTGCAAACATGGCGGCGGCCACAGCGGTCACGCAGATGGTCAGTCGTGTGTCCACAAGACAGTGGTTCTCAATGTACTGGAGTTTGCCTGAAGTGTCGGTGAAGACACGTTTGACGGCGTCGTCCAAACAGTTCTTCACAGCATTTCCGTCCCATTTGTCCACCTTTGGGTCTTCGGGCTTCTGGTGGTCGCCGTTGTTGTCGCCGTTGGACATGTCTTCGTGCGGTTCGGATCAGTTGTTTAGCTCTCTTGTGATGACAACAACAAAACCGTTTGACTTAAGGCTGAGTTGGCTTTCAATACGAGTATTGGTTTTGCCATTGAATGCAATGCTGACGTTCAGTGCATTCATTCGTTGGACGCCTTTTGTAGACGTTTTCAATGCGTTTTCAATGCTCTTCGTCCACAGAGTGTGCGCTCAATGCAAACCATTGGGCGCTATAATCAAAAAACACATTGCATTTCATTCACAAAAGACGTCCTGTTTTTGCACTGTTTGTATTTGTTTATGTCTTCGTCGATGAGAATGAGCGCCGATTCACGTAATGCCGGATCAGTTAGCGGTGAGCGTACGAGAGATAAGGCCTTTAAGAGTCCACCGAAGCTCAAGATGAAGACATTGGGACCGGTGGTCAGGGATCGGATCGCACGCAAGGACTTGAAGGGCTTTTCGTGTAAAGTATGAAAACAATTGTCTTTTCAATTGAATTGTCTCTTCATTTGAGTTCTTGTCCGCCATTAAGAGCTGTGAAGACTATTACCGGACGAAGAATCTGAGCGAAGAGGAGCTGAAGAGCTGTCTGAACGCCTGTTCCCGACACCGGTGCCAACACTCGCCGCCCAAATCGCCCGAACACTTCTGGGAAACAGACTTTCCCTCCACTCCTGAGTGCATACAAAGAGGTACTTTCAATGTCGACGACAATCCCACCCCTAGGCCAAAGAGGCGCCGAAGACATCGACGCCTGTCGAAGGACTTCCTCAAAGTTGTCGACAAAAAACTAAACGTTTCGCCAATCGATTGACAGGCGTTTCGGTGGTCATTGTCTCTTCACATACCAGTGCTGTCGTGATTGCAGTCAAAGACTTTTCCTATCAATGAATTGTTATATTTTTTTCTAATGATTTGATTAAAAGAAAATTTTTTTTATAAATAATTTTATTTAAAATCAATTGAAATGTTTTATACGATTTGTGAATAAAATTGATTTGTATTTTATGGTTAAAATGGTTTTGGTTTTTGGTTTTTATCACACATTTTGTGATGAAATTAATGTTGAATGAATTGTATGCAAAAAAAAAAAAAACAATTCATTCGTTGTTTGAGTCGCGAGTCTTAAGACAATTGTTGGCCGAGATATCAATGAATGGTTTGTTTGAATAGTTTTTTAAAACAGTTTTTTTTCTCGTATTTGAAAACACTTTATAATTGTCTCAAAAATGTCGAAATCAATTAATATTCTGTCCATCGATGAGATAAAGCTGCGAATGTATGCGCTGTGGGCACTGGTGGCCTCACTGGCCGCGGCCATAGGGATGACCACTTGGTATCTGTTCCGGGAGGCGACCGTCGTTGCCTTCCTCCACATCTTCGTCTACATCGCCTTCTCGGTGCTCATCGGCATAGCTATGTTTGGCGCCTACTTTCACAAATCAAACTTCTTGTTGTGGTTCCTATTCGGTGCCCTCGGCCTCATCTGCGTCGAGACCTTCTGTCTCATATGGACCAAGTGTTTGCAATGTATGCGCCGTTAGATTTTCAATCATATAACCGATGCCTTACTGTTCCCATAGCCGATGAATTGAAGGTATACGGCCTGCCCCTCACTATCATGCATATGCTGGTGCTGATAGTGATTGCCAGCACCTGTGTGTTCGCCTTCCTCTGGAAGCGACAGATCGATAGCAATGTGGCGCCAATGGATCCCAATGCCAGAGTCATAGTCAATACGATTGGAATGGACAATAGGGAAAAGCCAGGGGTCAGACATAAGCCATAGACGCGAGCCTTTCGCCAATGATATCATTGGAAACATTGCTTTCAATTAGTTTTACTCAAAATTATTCTTTGTTTTTATGTTTCATTCAATACTTATTCTTATCTATAGTTTGAAAAAACATGTCTTATTTTGACATTAAATACGAAATAATAATAAAAAATATATTTCTTATTTAAAATCGTTTTTTTGAATTCATTGTAATGTTATTCAAATGAGGATCACATGAAGTGCTGATGACATAAGTGGGCGAAAAGACACTTCTCTCATATAAAAGTGGAAAATCAATTATTTTCGTTGAGATTCTTTGAAAAAGATGTAGACATTTGTTCATTACGAATATGCCTTTCCCTCCCATTCCTCCAGTGTTCTAATGAATTCATATTCAAATAAAAATATTTAAAGTAATATTTTTAGTGAATTTTAATGATTGAATTCATTCGTAATTTTTTTTTTGAGGGAATTAAACCAATTATGAGATGAAAACCTAATGCAAAGAATAGCTTATATTAAGAGTAAATGCAATGCAATAAAAAAAATTCATTGCATTCATATTATGGCTGCAAATGTAGCGGATCTGGTCGTGAGAGAAGACAGACATTTGGAGCAATGAAGACAACATTAAATCAAATTTTTATTAATTAAATGAATAAATGAAAGCAAAAAACATTGACTTAAACTAAAAGTTTTTAAATAAAAAGTAAATATTTTGTTAAAAACAAAAAATTGTTTTTATGTTTCATTTGCAGTGAATTATCGTGAAATTCTTCGATGGCTTCGGATTCAAAGGTGGTTTTTGTTGTTATTATTATAGCTATTCATTCGTATAATTCATTCACATGAAGTTCTATCGCTAGTCTACATGTGAGCCATAGTCAAGCGCCAGCCAAATATGCCTGTGTCTCACTATGATCCCTAAACATGTCTGTAGTCATAGTATTGAAAGGTCGATACTATGTTAGTATAACCGAAAAATTCTCTCCTATTCTGTAGATATGATGCCATTCCGTATGAACTTTAGCACTGGTTAGCACTGGTTATATAACGCCTAATACATTATGTGTAACTTTAAACAACTCTTTTCATATGATGGCAACCAATGAAAAGACTGTCTGAGATTCCCAGACGTTTTTCTCTCAGTTTATCGATTAGTTTTAGGTTTTCTTTTTGGGGCCAACTTTTCAGCGAACAAATTATATGTGATTTTAGAATATCTGTTGTTTTTTTCGCTGAGAATTAACTTTGTTTTTAAATTATTATTTTCAATCACAAAATATTGATGTAAAAAACGAATGAAAAAATCGTTTTTCATTTGATTTTTTTCTACTGACGATAAGTGAAGTGAGTATTTGTTATCAAAGAAAAGTTTTTCCCATGTATTTGATGTGCAGTTAGTTTTGAAGCGAAACTTTTTTTGCTACTTTTGAATCTTTTGGAAGATTTTTGTTTTTTTTTTTTGCTATACATTTAATTATATTGAAATGTTTTCACGAATATTAATATCGATATTTTTTTTGTGTCACAATTGAAGTGAAATAAATTTTATGCTATTTTTTCTACGTTTAAACAATACATCGATTTATTAACTGTTTTGACGTTTGAGTTAAATTATAGTCAAATACTCTATAATAGGATTTCGTTGTTATTATAATTAATACAGTGTTTAGCAAAGGATAAGCAAAAAAAAAAAGTTTTCGTATGTTTTTTAGCTTAAAATATCTGTTAATTGAAATGTTATTACATTTTGAAGTCTAAACAAAATCAATATATTTTTAATTTTGTTTATAAAATATGATATTATTTGAAAAGAAGTACCATTTTTGTGGTGTTAGGAGTTGTCTAATATTGTTATCAATGAATTGTTTTGTTTTATTAGAAAACTATTTCTCTTGTAATACAAAAATACAAATTTATTTTCTTCTCATTACTTCAAAATCAACTGAAAGTAATTCTGAATCTATATTACAGTTGTTCTTAAAGTTATTGCGATTTTCAATTCGAAAGGATTGTCTGCTCTGGGCGTTGGCACTGTTGGCAGCGGTGGTAGTTTATGAGTAGTCGCCGCACCGACCGATTTATAGTATCATTTAACTTTAAATCGCAGAAAATCGATATTAAAAAATCATAAAAAAGTAAGTTTTAAATGAATTTATTACTAAAAATGTGGGCTAAATGTGAATAAAGCCTAAAAAATGTTTACAACAAAAATTGAGACAACATTTTGAGGCAAAACTTTGACATTTTAAATATCACATGAATATAGGGTCCAAAATGTGGTCTGTATTTAGGTTTACAACAAACTGTATATCAAAATCAATTCAATTGAATGCCAATTATATGTATTTAAAAAAAAATTTTTGAATTTCAATCAAATTCTACGTTCAAACTTGGGTTCAATTTTCCGCTACATATCATATACTGTATATGTTATTCTTATACATATTCTATGCATTGCTAACACTGTTAGAGAGCAACAGATCTGAAGGCCTCAACGACTCATTGCTATTGAAGTTCTTGTTTATCAATAGTTATCTCAAATGAAGTTATATTTGTTATAATGTTTTTAACGAATTTTATTTAATTTAAACTAAAAGTTCATTGAATTAAAAATTTGTGAAATAATTCACAAATATATTATAAACAGTATTTTTTTGGACACATTTTATTTGCAACACATTTTGAATGCGAAGATTAGATGTGATATAATTTTTGACACAAATTATCGTTCAATAGATATTTACAATAAATTTATACCTAAAAGACTAACCTTTTGTTCTGAAAATTGATATTAAAAAAAATATCAAAAAAATTAAATACAAATTAAAACTATTTTTGAAATTTGAGCCAAAGATAAGACAATGAACTGTTGTGTTAACACATGTCTAGACTTTGTTTATAATATTTAGTAATAATTTTATTATATTTTTCTCATTTGTCATCAAAAAAAGACTTTTATCACAAGTTTTTTTTGCGAGTTTGAGATGCGATTAAAACAATTACTTTGTTTGTGTATGAAATGCACAGGGATATTATCAATGGGCTGACACCTGTACTACCACTATATTCTAGCGCCCGATACCGAGAATAGTGTTTTGCGAAACGATTTTAGGACCTAATTGTTGAACAAAAAACTTATGATTTTTTTAATCACAAATTAAGTCAAACATTAATTTATTGATTAATTGATTGTGACTCTGGAATCCATCCCTGGCCTCATCTCATGTGAGATAAGAGGACAGATATCTCGTTATAATACCTGAACGATTGATTGCATTGAAAATTCACATAAAAATAGTGAACATTTTGTTTTATTATTAATTATTTTCTATTGTCTTATATTTTACGTTAAATTCATTGCATTTCAACAGTAATTGACATTAAAAATATGTTTTTGAGTTTTATTATTAATAAATGTTTTTATTTTTCGTTGAATATTATGAATAAAAAGTTATACGAAAACGAGTAAACGGTTTCCTAATCAGTGAAAGCATATTATTGTCTGTAATCGATGTGTGTTTTATTGAGTTTTTTATTTTATTTAACATTTAGTTCTTGAGTGAACACAGAGTTTGAATGACTTGTTGTCAGTGTCTGCGAATGAGACGTCGTTTCACTTGCATATCGACAATCAGCCCATAGGATAGGGTTCACAGACATCGCCATTCGATATGCCATTTGAGGCCCTATTTCTGACAGTAAGTCAATTGTATTATTAAACTAATGTTTGGCTTAAAATGTGTTTTATTTGTGTTTAAAAAAATACTTAAAGATTATATTCGTTCAAATGATTTGATAATTGAAATATTGAACTCTAGATGTGATTCAAGTGATAGTGAAATATCAATGAGTTTTTTCAAACATTAAAAATCAAATCACAAAAGAATTGATTCATAAAATGGACTAAAAATATATATGATTTTGTTTTTACTGAAAATTGAATGAATTTTTTGTGTTGTTTTTTTCGTTTGCATTTGAATTTGCAATTAAATACATGTGAAAAACCAATTCATAATTATTTGCAAACACATAAAAATACAATAAATCTCTTTAAAAATAATAAATGAAATGTTGATTCTGTGTGTCTTCACAACAGAATAAAAACAATACATAAAACAAAATACTTATGAATTCAATCCATAATAGCATTGAATGTTATTTTATTTTTAACCATATTTTTTCGGTTCCGTATTTTGAGCGACGAATCCATTAATAGCAAAATGAATGAATAATTCATATAATTGTTGATTGATTTCAATCGATAGCTTATATGTCTTTCTCTGTTTGGCTGTCGTCTGATTTAAGGGACAAATCGCTTGAAATATAAGTATTAATTTAGTGGACATTGAATTGAAAATTCATAATCAATTTGTTATAATAAAAACAATTGTTTTTCGTTCATAACTGAAGACATAGTTTAATGCAAAAGAGAAAAACAATTACTTTTTTACTGAATAAATCACTTTATATTTTGTTGATATCGTTATACAAAACGATAACAAATAAATAAATATTTTTCTGATACTATTTTAACAGAATATATGTCAAGAATTTGTTTTTCTCTCATATTATTGTATTTGCCATTCATTTCAAATCTATTTTTCAATGCATTCATTCATTCCGAGTATTTGTTGACTGATGTCTCATATGAGAGAAGAGACGAAATTATTATAATATTATATTTTAAGTCCATTTTCTGTGATATTTATACGGAATATATATTTATTATAATATTTCAATTGAGACGAAAGTAAATACTTTTCAATGTTTAATATCCCGACCCTTAATATCAAGCAAATGGTTATTTCAAACCACTGTTTGAAGGCATAAAACTATTCTCTCATAGACTTTAAAAATGCACAAATATTTTACTTAATATCAGTTATATCAGACTTTGATACTCGGGGTCAATCAAAGGCGAAGGTCTTTTACTAATACCCCTTTCATATGAGTCTATCGTTTGTGTTAACCAAACCAAAGGGGTTTACAATAGAGTTGATTAACTGTATTATACATTAGTTTTTTTCTCTTCTTCTTCTCCCGTTCTGTCCATTCGTTTGTCACAAATCATAAATAATATCCAAACAAATCAGTTATACTTTACTCGAAAATGATTTATTGTTTGAATATCTTAAGAATATTGAAATACTTTCTCAAAAGTTATATAAAAGACTGAATTAAATTAATTATGATTTTGTTATCATATGTAAAAATATTCCCATTTATTCGTCAATAAGTATAACGAAAATCAGATATATTTTTCAAAATTATTTTTCTCTTTAAAGTTATATATTTAAAACGAAATAAGAGTTTAAAAAAATATATTCAAATAAATAAATGTTTACTTTATTTTAAAAATTTATATTTTGGGAAAAATTCCACTCTTTTTCTGTAAAATTCATTGACTGACTGTTTGTTCAATTGAGTATAAATTGAGACGACTTTACATTAGATTTGATTTTATTATCATTTTATATTTCGTTCATTTTGTATGTGTTTTTTAGTATAGAATTTACTTTGATTTTTATGTCTTATATAAAGAGATATTTCAAACAAATTTACAGAATATTCTTTGAAATAAAAGTTTTAGATATTTATAAATAATATATAAAAACAAATAAATAAAACTATTGGGAAATAATTTTATAAAATATTTGATAAAACCAATGAATATTATGTTTAATGTGTAATAAATTTTTAAGACATCAATTGATCCGAACATAAGATATTCAATGAGATTGAGAAACAGTTTTGAAATTACTTTGCAATTCAATGATAAAAACTTTGAATACTTTTAGACTTTTGTCGCACAAAAAAAGTCTTCAGATTTCATAAACAAATTAAATACGATTTTAATATATATATTAAATATTTTTATCCATTAATAATGATTTGTAACAAATAATTGTGTCTTCGTTTCACTACAATATGTAATAAGAGATTTTAAACGTAAATATTTTGTGAATAAAATTGTTTAACAAAACAATTATATAATATTTGATCCAAACATTGGTTTAAATGTAATAAAAATATTTTAATATCAATTCAATTATATTTGAATTCAAATACTTTTCTCCAAAAATAAACATAAGTATTGTTTGCAAAAATCAATAACAAGTTTATAATATTCTTTAAGAATCGGTAACAGAATTAATATATAGTTTTTATAGTGTTTTCATTTTGTTTATACAAAACATATATATAAATGGTTTTGGTTTTTAAAAGCCGTTTTTCGACGGCGTCCACGAAATTCGGATCTATATATCGTTGCAGTCGTTCTCGAGACAACTCTTTCACGACTGGTGTGCGCGGCTATGGGGAACGGGATTGGAATGGGGTGGGCATGAAAATGGGGCGTCTGATTCGTGTGATTCGCCACCAATAATGAACCCGAACAGTGAAGTACAAGAATTATTTATATCAATAATATTCTTGTGCTTTAAATATATATATATATTATTTGTAAATCACTTTTTGGACGAAAAAGTTTTGCCATTATTTTATATTCTGTTTTTAGATTTTATTATAGATTTTAACATTAAATTTTTAATTGAGTTTTTATTTTAATTTATGTTAATTACGAGGAACTGGTTGTTCAGACACACACACAGGCAGGCGACTGAAGTGGTCGTCCAATATTATTAGCGCCGATACGATCGTGTCGTTAGTCTTCAGACAATTGCCAATCGATTGTTGTCTTAGAATTTATTTGTTAATATATATCCAATAGTTTTCTGGCATTTGTTTTAATGTGTTTTAACAGACATTTGTCCGAAAAATAATTATCACAGAAAATGGATGTTTATTTCGTGTCGCGATTCCGGAAACACTTCCGAAACATACCATTAAAATGAATGTTTAATCCAATATTTGATCTAAAAATTCAAAAATTATTTTTGATATCATTATTATTTTGTTTTATTTATTAGTTTTTGTTTGAAAAACATTTTTAAAAATACATTTATATATAATAATAACAAAAGAGTTTTTTTTATATCAGAATTTCATTCATAACTTGTTTTGAAGTCTGAAAACAATTGGATTAAAAATATTTTTGAAATGATTTTACATTGAATTCTATATGATTTTTTCGTATCGATTCTTTTGGTCCATAAAATGTCTATTTATTTCGACGAAAATCATTTCAATTGAATAGTTATTCGCATTTAATTTGATTAATAAGAAAGTCTAATGTCATTCAATTTGACGCCTTCACCATCCATGGGTAGCCCAGGGATTCGGTTACCCATCAGATTGGATGATAGCTTTGATGTCTGTAATAATTGTGTGGGTTTTCATAGTTACACCCTTTCCTATAATTGTGTGCTCGTGGGAAATGCTGTACAGAATGTAAGGAATATTCTTGACGTTTGATATGATATTCATCACATGATTGGAATTATTGGAATTAATACAACAAATCGTTTCCTATTTCTTAGAGAATTTCATTGAATTCTTTGTTTTGTTTTTAATTTAAAATAATTTTATTTATCAATGAATTTGAAAATTGTTTTTATAAATAAAACCCAAACAAAACAATCCATTAATAAAACAAATGACTATATTATGAAATGTTTATTATTTTGTTGTTTTTTGATAAACTGTTTGTCATTTTTCACAAACATTTTGGTTTAAAAATATGTTTTTTGAACAAAACTATTTATAATATATTTAGAAAATTGTTTTTTAATGAATTTTATAACACTTTTATCTTTGCGTTAAATATTTTAATATTAAATATTTACAAGAATTTATACCAATTTTAAACACATTTAATTTATTTTGAAACTCATATTATTTTTTGTTATGAATTTTGTATATTTATATCAAAGTTACCGAAGATTTCAATTTTTTGATATTTTATTCATGAATTGAAATGTTTGTATAAATGGAAGAAAATGTTTAAATATATTATTTAAATGCGAATAAAGTTATACTTATAATTCATGCCCACATCTACTGTATAACTGATTGAGATGTCCCTCACATTTAATTGCTTGTAATAAGCCTATTAAAAGTCCCTGCTCACTGATATGATAACATGGATAACATATTGAAAGTAAAATTGCTTTTGTGTTATCAAATGCAATGATATGAAGAAGTAATAAAAAATCACTGATAAGCAAATTTCTGCGCCCAATGATATCTTAGACCCTGTTTTTTCACTTACATTTTTCATGAAAAACCCCTGTTTTCTGCATATCAACTATAAAGTACTGTCTGTAGTGATCTGTAGGCACTGTATGTAAAGTTTTCATTGAAAGAAAATAAAAGTAAAAATAATATAAATTCATTGAAACACTTTGAATGTCATAAAAGAAGTCATTTTAATTGTTGGCCAAAAATTTCACTCACATTTTGGTCATGAAATTTCAATATGAAAATTATGATACAATCGATTGATAGCTATAAAAGTTGTTTAACAAAGACTTCAATTGTTTTATCGATAATTAAAATGAATAGTAAATAAAAGCCGCGAATGACATAACACTTATATGTGTCTCAAAGTTATAATTATTATTATTATTATCTCATAAGTAATATAAGGAAGAAATATATTATAATAAAAAAATAAGAGAAAATTATTCTCATTGTAACACAAAATATAATACAGTTATAAATGTTAGTATTTATTGTTATAGAAAATAATAGTCTCATTATATTTATTCAGTACTGTTGTTGACATTAAAAATGAGTGTTGTTTTTAAATCTATAATAGCATAGAAATTATCAGTCATTCTCTTTAGTACAGAATATTTAGTATGAAATAAACTGTATTTTAATTATCGCTATATTTGTAATACTTTTTATGCCATTTGTTTATAATCTCAATTAATATATAAATTTTTTTTCTGCAAAAATTTATTCACAAAAAGAAATTATTTATTGTTTTTTGTATTTTATACTTAAAAATCATGTATTTAATTCTCTCTGTTGTGTATGAAATGCACAAATAATTGACAATAATTCTAATGATATTAAATGCGAAAAAAATTAATTAATATATCATATAATTTGTTGTGCAATGACTTAGTATTGATTAAGACTGAGAAAGAAATTTAAAAAAATTATATACATTTTTATTATTCATTCGATAAGAGCTGTGTTTTAACATAGTTTCCAATTGAGGGCAATCTATAAAAATATATGTTTTTTTCATACGAAGAGAAAAAACTTTTTTTTTTGTCTTATTTTAGTTCAGTCTTAATGAATATGTGCTTCAGTTGTCTATCGCACACATGATTAGCGAAATCACATTTTCATATATAATATATTGAATGCAAATTCATTTGCGAGAAAATTCTCACCGAAAATAAAGTCATGATTAAAGGTATTGTACTTTTTTTTGTTTGTGTCTCACTTTCCCATTCAAACCCCTGTTTTTTAAGATGCAAATCCTGTGACTTCTCTCTCAGTCTTTGTTTATTTAAGAATATTTTTACTTTTTTTCTTTGGCTTAACATTTGATTAGAATATTCACCACTTTTTTACATTAGATTTTTTTTGTTGTATTAACTTTTCATTCGTTAAATGGTTTTTGCAGTGAGTGAACAATATTTTATGATTTTTTTCTTTTTTTGTCCCCCTTTGATAACAGGGAATTAAATCAGTTATGTTTAGGCTCTTATCTGTGGCTGGGGTTTGAGTGGAGTTCTCTTCACTATTAGAGTAACAAAAGTTAATAATTTCTATTGACTTATATTTCCATTCAATCAGTTTTTTATTTATTTTTGTATTTATTTTAATAAAACCTTTTGTTTTGATAAATGAATGAATGATTATTTTGTTGAACAATGTCTGGAAATAGTGGAGTAGTACAGATAGCCTTGCACCTTTTTTATGACTGTTTTTTCACTCGTATTTAATCAATAATTTTATTAAAAGAGTTTTTTATTTTAATTTCACTTTTCATATGATTAAGTAATCAGTTATTCATATAAACATATTTTCATTTCAAATAACATTCAAATCAATAATCATTTAAATGACAACACATTTTCTCGACATATCTTTGAGTCATAATTAAATTTCAGTCATTAATTGTATTTAAAAAATAATTATTTTGTTTAAGAATTTTGTTTCATTTGTTTAATTCTTGTCTGAATTCTTGAGTCAATAAAAAAAATATTTATATTTTAATCAATGATTAGGTAATTGAAAGTAAGAGTGAATATAAAAATGCATTTTTCCATAGATTCCGTTATCTCTTCAGTTGTTTAATCTTCAATCAAAAGTCAATTTCCATTCCATTATAAACAATGACCTTGATGATAAATGGAAATCTATTTGAGTCTCTCTTTTTTTGTGTTGTGTTTAATCACAAAATTCAATAAACTTTGCATTTTGTACTTCAATATTGAAAGTGAATTTTTTTTGTCTCTCTTTTTATTACAGTTATTAATATTAATACAAAAGTACAGAAAATTTTTATTCTATTCATTCCCTGTTTTTTTGAAGTGAATTTCAATTATTATATATCTATAAAAATATAATTATTTTATTATATAAATAAATATAGAAATAGATGAGAGAGAGAGAGAGAGAGAGAGAGA
>JAQIXR010000583.1:0-23619 GCA_034700825.1 Quadroppia sp. Gr-Ori-00064 | reverse complement strand
CCCTGAGTAAGGTGTATATCAATCAATAAAGTCTCTATAGTTTGCTCCCATTCTCTCTCTTGGAATTCAATGCCATAGATAATTACATCAATTATTGTATGTTTGCATTGGTTTAAAAGAGATCATAAATTGACATCAAATACGAAATGTTTTCACATGTCATGAAATAAATACTATTTTTTGATCTAATAATAATTGTGAAGAAAATGGTATTATATTTACTAATAAAAATAGTGGACATTTTATCAAATAAAAAGACCTATTATGGCTGTCCTGTCTGTATAGGACTCAATGATATTTCGAAATATAACCAAAGAATATAATATTAATACAAAAACTTTGATTCATTATTTGTCTGCCTTTCCATCGAGAAGGACATTAATATGGGTACTATAATATAATAGTACAACCATTGTATGTATAATTACCGGCGCTTTTGTAATACATTTGTATTTCTTGCGTCAATACACTATTTGTTGCAAAACTTTTTTATTTGTTTTATTAGAGAAATAAAATTATTATAAAAGTTGTGTCTATTATTCAATCAAATATAATACACAGAATTATCTTATATTCAATGTTTTGTCATTCATTGCAAAAATTATTTCATTTTAAAGTCATTTGTATTAATAGTGTTCAATGACATCAATTATCATCAATTGAGTCAATAGTTATTCTTGAATAAAGTTCTGTTGTTTAGTCCTCTTCTTTGTCTCAAAATTTCTGTCACGATATTATGATTACAAAAACATTGAAAAATTAGTATAGAATAAGGACTGGTTTTAATCATGTGTCCAAGGTCAATATTGTCAATATTAAGTCACAATACATAACTTTTTTGAGTATTTCATTTGAACTGATAAAACATTTTCATCTCTTGTATATTTGACACCAAATTCAATGAGTCGTTAATACAGTTATTTGTCTTTATTTATCACTTTATTATTGAAAGTTCATAAGTATTCTCTATTTATCCTTGGACATCTTAAGGGCTAAAGAGGTCATTAAATCTATCAATAAATCTCATGAATACTTATTTCACAGCAAAACAGAAATCAATTGAAATATGAGAACCAAATAAAAGTGGAGATAAAAATAAAATGTTTTGTCAACACATTCTGTGACTTATATACAGTATAATAATTATAGTGATTGTTCTGCACAGGCATATCACTCAATACACCTTCCAAATGCCCAGGCAGATAATTACATATGAAATGAAAATATTATTAGAATCAGGGAAATGATTGCAAAATAAGGGGTTGGCATAAAAGTGGACTTTTTTGGAAAATACATTTCAGTCTTATATAATATCTCTATTTTGACAGATATTTAGCAATCATTCATCCGTTGCGGTTATCTCTGAACAACAAAACCCGCTCCAAATTCATTATACTCGGCATATGGCTATTGGCCACATCCCTGGCCTCACCTCAACTCTTCACAACAAAGACCGTTCACTTCAAATACGGCGGCAAAACGTACTATAAGTGTACAGAAGTGGCGGGTGATGTCTATAGTACTAACTACTCATACATACTATTTGTGGTGACTTTTTTGGTGCCATTCTTGACGTTAGTCTATGTTTACGGTTGTATTGGTTTCAAAATGTTTAGGAAACAGATTCCGGGTATTGTTTATGACAGAAAAAATCGTTAATAATATGTAAAACATTTGCATTCATTTTAGGCCTCAATTGTCACCAAAACAACACTTTTATTAATAAAATAAAAGCCGTCAAAATAAGTGCAGTCATTATTCTGTTGTTCTTGATTTGTTGGCTTCCAATAGAGCTCTTCAATTTGGTCATATGGTATGACCGGTACATCATATTCGACACCTTCACCGGCGATGCCTATCTGGTCCTCTTCTTCACCTGCCACTGGATATACAGCGCCCACTCATTCGGTGATTAAATGTTTTTTGAAATCATTCAATGAAAATGAGATTAACTTTTTAAACAATTTTTTTTGCTTTTTTGACATAAAGTGAATCCAATTATCTATAGCTTTATGAGCGCTAACTTCAGAGTATGTTTTCATTCGTCAAATCGTTTGAATATTTCATTTATATTCATTGTATTATAGGCTGACTTTCGAGATATAATCGGAGACATTGTGTCGAAAAGGCGCCGAACTTCTGACAACAATTTGAATATTCAGCAAAATGATAGTAAAAGACAGTTATCATACAGTTTTCGCACCACTTCTGTTGAAACCAATGTATAATTTGCTTTCAATTACTTATATAAGTATTAAACTGTTTAGGTATACAACTGTATGACTGACCACAACAGCAACTGTTGAAAAATTATATTAAAATAACTCTTAAAATATTTATATAATTATTTGCTTAAAACCCTTTTTCAGAGAACAGTGTTGTAATAGACTCTAAAAGTATTGATTTTCTGTAAATAATATGTTGTTATAATGTATTGAATGTATGGATTGAATGCAATTGTGCACCAAATGCCAAATTGTTGATTAGTCTCATAAATAACAATAAATTCAAATCAGTTAACTACCGTTCCCAGTACTCCCGATTTCCCCTTGATCCTCAAGGAATCCAGTGATTTCTCCAGGTTAATATTTCAAAAAAATCTGAAAATCAATGGGAAATCAATGGGAAATCAAGGAAAAAATTGAGGAATATTTGAGAAATCAAGGAAATCAATGAGAAAAATAATAGATTCTATGTCATCCTCAAGGAATACTGAAGCTAATACTGGGAACGATATCGGTAACCATGGTTATTTGTTATGGAATTCATTTCAAGTTAGTTGTATTAATATATAGTTATTAAATGAACAAGATTATATATTCGTAAATACATCACATTTATTATAATATCATTTATTCAAATAATATTCACATAAATATAATTTCAAATTTAGATAACATTTTGTAATCCCTTTTAAAGTTATAATCTTTTAATATCATTATTAGTAATCACTAGAAAATAGATTTCATAAGAAGACAACTCTTACACAAAGACAGTAGAAAATGTCTGTTCTCTAGAAAATACTTATTAAATAGTATTTAAATTATAAATAATATTAATATTAATATAGGTTTGCATTTCTATCAACATTTACAACAATAATAACATTTAAAAGTAGAGACAGTCTTTTAGACGAGGGATGTGTAGGAGTTATGTTCGCTTACAAGCAATCAATTTTTTGATAAAAAATGGACAAAATGTGAAATCAGTTCAAAACTAATTGATAATTATATTTCTTCGCAATTCATAACATTTATATCTCATCAACGATTCAATAAATTTCATTCAACACGGCTTTAGTCGTCCTCTTGAATCGTATACCATATGAGTCCTCAATAAAGTGGTTCTCTTTATTCTTCAACGCCTTTATAAATGGCTTATCATTTGTCCAACCATTCCTTTCGACCAATGCTTTGATATTATCTAAATTTCGAGTTTATATTTATTTGAGTGTAAAATATTTGTTCAAAGAATATTCTGTGTATTCAGCTTAAGATGACTAAAAATATCACTTCTTATTAGATATCAAAAAATATATATAATATTTATTTCTATCATAGCTATTATTGAGCGACGAATCACAAGAACACTCTTTAATAATAATATTTTTATTAGATTTTTATAAATTTTATTTTCTTAAAGACAAAAGTCTTAAAATTTTGTTCATGTCATCAAATAAAGTGTTTATTTTCAAAATAAAAAAAAATTAAAGTTATGTCAAACCAAAAAATATTATTATTTGTTATAGAATATTCTTTGTCAATAAAATTATTAAAATCCCAATAGATTTCTAATGGATGTGAGGATAGAATCGAGAATATTCTTTGAAATTTTTAACCTTAAATTTTATTTATTTTATCAAAAGATTTGGACAGAATTCAAGTGAAATGGGATTTATGTCCAAATATAAATATTTAAAGCCTAACATTTAATAAAATTTATTAAATAAAATATTTTTTATAAAAACAAACAAAAAAATGTTTTTGAATAAAAACATACGAATGAAAATAAATGAAGAAAAATATAATTATAAAAATAGAATATTATAATGAATTTATTGTTTTAATTATTAAGAAAAGATCAAAAATGTTAACATTCAAACAAACCTTTAGTAAATCTTCTCTCAATTAATTTCCTCAAAGGATATAATTTTTGTAGAAAATGATTTTTTCCATTATTTTTCAATTCATTAACTTTTATCTCAAATGAAATAATTTCCAACAAAACTGAAGAACAAATAAAAAAAATCAATACTATTTTAAACATTTTTTGTCGAGAAAAACTTGAAAAACAAAATTCCTTAAATAATGAAATATTTCTATTTTAATCATTGGTTTGATTTCACTAAAAATGATTTAAATCTTCAAAATATCTTTGATTTTATACTTTTTGAGACGATTTTTTAAGTATAAAATATATAATGAATTCAATTATAAACTAAAATCTTATTCAAAATAAGAAAAAAAACTTTTCACAGAATATTCTGATATACTTTCGATTTATAAAATTTATTTTATTTTCTAATTAAAATCTTTTGATATTTTCCGAAATTTTTATTTATATATTCTTCAGAAAATCAATTCAAACGACATTTGTAATACAGTTAAAGTGCTCTGGATCATTTCAGATCAAGTTAAGTATTTTAATTTAATAATTTATAAAACAATAAATAGACTATAAATTACATATGACATTATATACTGCTTTTAGGGAAAGGGTAAAAAGGGTACAACATTTTTGCCATATTGTCAATGATTTTATAACATATAATGTTATAGCAATGTATTGATTGATGTCATCATTGAATTTTCAGGTCATAAATAACTTTAGAAAATGTATTATTTATGTAATATTTCAATAGGGAATCATTTTTCAAATTCATGTCCAAAATTTGGACTCCAAATGCTTCTCAAAGTCCGCCTTCTCTTCAAAATTATATCAAAAGTTTTCTTTAAAACTTTTACTAAATATTCAAAAAAAAAAATAAAAATTCAATTCAAAAATATAATGAAAATATGGGAAAATTTATAAGAATTTACTTATGGTTTGATTCAATAATTTTCAAAACAATATTGAATTGTAATAATAATCATAATTATTGCAAAACACGATTTCATTAGAAATATAATCATAATTATGAAAATAATTTCATTCATCTAAAAAATCAATAATGTTTTCATGTTTTAAGAGAAAAACATAAGTAAAAAATATTTAATTTATTCTTAATGTTTAGATTTGTCGACAAATTAGTTGTAAATCATTTATTCATTAGTTTTAATTAAATGTCAAATCAGAGAATCAATAAAAGCATTGCTTTTACAGTGTTTTCCTTTGAGATAACGCTATGAGTGAAGAAAACATCTATTCATTCATTTTTCATAACTTTCCTGAACTGAGAAAATCAAATCAAAACTAAAACCATTTTTATTATATAAGACGACAGACAAACAAAGGGGTTCTCAATAGAGGTTCAACTTTTATACCCTGAATTCAGGTTAAAATTCATTTATATTTAAAGATTTTTGAAAGCATTTGAAAAATAATTTCTAATTATGATTATATGGGAAAATACACCTTTTTGAACATTTTTAGTGAAGGGTGAAATATATTTTAAAGTCAGACCTAACAAACCTCTAGTTTGGACCCAATCACACAATTATGGGAAAATACTTATGAAAAAATTATATCTTATTATTTGAGTGAAATCTTATCGATTGAATGCTTTTTTGAGTAGTTTTGGCGACAATATTAGAGACGAGTTTTGTTTGGTTTGTTTTTTGCAAAATAAATTCAAGGATTCATTTGTTTCTCAGAAATTCATTAAATTATTAAATCATATATTTTTTGACAACATTTATGAATGTTATAAAAACTGTATTTTATGTATGTATTCAATGGATAGAAAAATATAATATGAAATGAATGTAAAATATAAGAAAAAATGGTATTTTTGGATTAATTTTATTATATATTTCTTGAAACTCATTGAAAACAATGAGAATTTCTTTACAACTTAAACATATCTGATCACTATTGGAAAAGTGCCCCTGGCACTGTTTCAAGCATACTAAACAAATAGCAATTTTAGACAAAACAAATAACTATTTATTAGTTTTCAATTATAGTCTTCGATGTCATTCATTAAGTCTTATTATAGAGACAATTAATGAGAAAATTAGTTCTCATATTATTTGTTGAAATAAAATATAGATTTTAATGAATCCATAAATGAAATGAAAGGGAATTTGTTGTGAATTAAAGTAAATAAAAAATACATTATTATTAGACGAAGAGATAAAATGAGTTTATATAACATGAAAATTATTATCAATCGATTGGCACCAAATGTGTTGACATACAATTGGACACAACTAAATACAGTAAGCAATACCGGTATATACTGCATATTACTGACTCCCCTGAATCAGGGTGAATTTTAAAATGTCATTTTGAATACATTTTTGAATTTAATTTAAAATAAAATATTTTTCAAATGAATTATAAAAACGGATTTTTATGTTTGAATTAAAAACAAAAATTGAAAGCATTTGAGATTATTTCATGGGATAGACAGCAGATATGAGCCCAGGTATGGGTTATCATAACTGAGCTCAACTAATAGCAAAGGTTTATGTTTTATCATTAAAAACAAATCAAATCCAACGAAAATAATCCGTATATAAATTGGTTGATTAGGGCTAAGGTTTAGACAACAAAACATTGCAATTATGACATGTTTTGCGGCTTTTGTTTTATTTGCTTTTATAGCATTCGGTGAGAAATATGTGACAAAAGTTTTACAATTCATTTCTAATTATTTCAATCGCTTTTGTCCAGCCTATTGTCGCAAGCCTTGCGCGCACAGGGACTTCAACCATGGGTCAACTGTATGTGTCTGTAATACAACCTATTGTGATGATTTGGAACCACTGCAGAAGACGGCCACAGATGTGGTCACTGTCTTCGAGACCACCAAAAGTGGTGATCGTTTAGAGAGAAGTGAACTAATGTTTGGCAATAAAATGATCGCAAATGCGACCAAAAGTGTGAACATAACTATCGACAGAACCAAAAGAATATATCAGAAGATGATTGGTTTTGGCGGTGCCTTCACAGACGCAACCGGTCTTAACATTAGATCACTTCCCGAAGAGTTGCGAAAGAGTATTATAAACCAATACTACTCTCAAAGGGGTATTGAATACACATTAGGACGTATACCCATCGGCGGGTGCGACTTCTCCACCCATCCCTATAGCTATGACGACCAAATGGTTGATGACTTTGAGTTAAATCATTTCAATTTGACTGAAGAGGACATGTATTATAAGGTTTTCCCTTCAATTCAATTCTTAATGTTTTTTTGAAATAATTGTTTTAATCATTTCATATCAGATCCCATACCTGAAGGCGGCGATGAATGCCAGTTCCCATGCGTTGCGATTCTTCGGGAGCACATGGTCTCCACCGGCTTGGCTTAAGAACAACTCAAAGCTGAATGACGGCGGGTATCTAATAGGCGAACCGGGAGGCAAGTGCTATAAAACGTTCGCCAAATATATCGTAAAGTGAGTCAAACATTCATTTGATTTCATTTTATAAATAATTATTTTTTATTTTCAATAAGATTTCTCGACTCATACAAAGCACTTGGAGTTCCCATTTGGGGAATAACTGTTGAAAATGAGCCAAAAGCTGGCGATGACCCCAACTATGAGTTCAATTGTCTTGGATTTACACCTGAATTGCAAAGAGATTTTATTAAGAAAGATTTGGGACCTGTTTTGGAAGGGGCCGGTTATGGAAGAAATACGACAAACCTTATGATATTTGACGACCAGAGGTCTAAAATTCATGTCTGGGCTCAGACTATACTCGAGGACAGAGAGAGTGCTGACTATGTCTCTGGTATTGCATTTCATTGGTATGAAAATACGGTTAAGAATATTGAAAACCTCGATATTACACATTCGGTCGACCCCTCAAAGTTCATATTAAGCACAGAGGCCTGTGAGGAATGGCGGGGAAAGTCCAAACACGTCTTTCTCGGCTCTTGGGATACGTTTGAAAGATATGCAAACGATATAATAGTTGTGAGTATTTTAATAAAAGTTAATTTTGTCAATAATTTCATTGAATTTTTTCATAAAAACATTTCAATTCACTACTGGTTTAGGACTTAAATCATTGGACCAGTGGTTGGGTTGACTGGAACCTGGCATTGGATATGGAGGGCGGACCCAATTGGGTGAAGAATTTTGTCGATTCACCCATTATAGTGAATGCAAAGGAACGGGAGTATTACAAGCAGCCCATGTTCTATGCAATCGGACATTTTAGCAAATTCTTAGCCCCTGATTCTGTTCGCATATTTCAAAGTCAAACAACAAATTTAGACAATTTTGTGACAACGAGTTTTGTGCGGCCAGACGGAGGAACGGTAGTCATAGCACTTAACTTGAGTGATAACCAGGTTCACTTTACAATTGTCGACTTGTCATCTCACAAACAAGTGTCTCATTTGGTTAAACCCCGGTCTTTGCAAACATTTATATACTATGAATAAAAACCCTAATGTTTAATACCTGTAATACCTGTCCAAATGTGTTAAACATATATCAAATGCAAACAATTATTGTATTATTTTAAAGAAAATTATTATTTTTTATTCAAAGCAAGAATGCTTTAAAACTCTTATGTTTTCAAAGAGTTTATAAAGTTTTTGATCAAAAATGAATTTTTATATTTTATTCTTAAAAACAAATAAATAAAATAAAAAATATTTTTAATTGTTGTCTGCCTTTAGGACAGCCTTCTTGTGATCGAATGGAGGGGTTGTTGTGGTTGTGTTCAATGAAAGCGAAGATTCAATTGAATTGAATATAAGTGAAAACAATTAACGAATATCTCATGTAATAAAACTATATTCAATACAGACTTACATTTACTATAATTAAAATCATTTTATATAATAATAATCTAAAAAAAATTTATTAAAAGTTTTCATAAAAAATATATAATAAAAAGTTATCTCTAATTGAGATAAAAATAAATGAAATTTTATTGTTGTTATTCATAACAAGGATTTGTTTGTTCTGTAAAACATTTACGAATACAAAGCGTATTATAATTACAGACAAATATAACTGTCATTTCTTTACCATTAAAACCAATGTGTTT
The DNA here is from genome assembly GCA_034700825.1 of Quadroppia sp. Gr-Ori-00064. Lineage (NCBI taxonomy): Eukaryota > Metazoa > Arthropoda > Arachnida > Sarcoptiformes > Quadroppiidae > Quadroppia > Quadroppia sp. Gr-Ori-00064. The sequence continues at coordinate 14,439 of JAQIXR010000583.1, read as the reverse complement.
ATTGATTAAATGCACCTTTGCTTTCCTTTTGCCACCTGTGGCTGTGCTAATTGAGCAAGGTTGTCACACCCCACTGCTTTTGAATGTATTGCTAACCTGTTTGGGTTGGTTTCCCGGCTCTATCCATGCGTTTTGGATTATATTTCGCCAACACTACCGAAAACACCCTTATTATGGAGAGAACCGCAACAGTCAGCCCCAGGTCTTCATCATTCAGCCCTCAGTCAACGCAGGCTATGGCACCCAATCTCAGGTATGGGTCAGTCAACCACTACCACAGGTTTTGCCTTCGGTATCGATTTTAAGACAGCAAGAGATAGAGTACCAAGCTCATAATCATATGTTCAATGTGCCACCACATCAACCAACTGCCTGTCCTCTGTCAGTTGAGGCACCGGAACCGCCACCACCATATGAATTGACAACTCCTTCAAGAGATAACCAAATGATTGCAAATTCATCACAAAAGCCATTATTTGATAATTAGATAAAATAGTAGACACTGTTAGGAATGACTGTCCCCTATGTCGGGTAATTCACAATAATTTCTCGAAATGTATGTAATTATTACAAGAAATCATAATTTTTATAATAATGTCATTTACTTTATATTACAATAAGTTTTTGCAAGAATTTTATCGTTTAATCAAATTATTAAAAAAAAGTTTTTAAGTAAATGTCAATAAAATTCAATTTAATTCAAAGAAATAAAATTTTTTATGTATTTATTATAATTAAAGTTCTGTTAATCAGATCAAAGTTTGTAATTATTTTTGTTTTAATTATACGTTTATTTCATTTTTAACCCTATTATTAAAATTCTTCAATTGTTTTATGTATCAAATGATGTGAAACACAATTAATAAGTTTTATTAGACATTAAATGACATAAAGAATTATTTAAGGAATATATGATTGAAATATGAGTAAAGGAAATGAGATTAAAGACAATAATTGTAACTGATATTAGATTTCAATTATTATCATTTGAATCGTTTTGATTGAAATATAATTATAAAATGTCATAAAATGTGCGAAAATTATATGAAAAGAGATTATTATTTTATATAAATTTTTATATCAGATTATATTCAATAAAAGACATGAATAATATTGTGATAAATATATGACTCGAGTTTTAATTGAATTTTTTATTGTTTGATATCATTTGAAATCGCGTTCTTCTTATCGCTAGTTATCACATATCGTATAAAAATTGATAAAACAATATATAATTAAATCTAAATTATAACTAAATTTGTGAGCAATTGATTTCAATTCATTATCTCTTTTTTTGTATATCTTTTCGAAAACAACTTCTTTTTATAAATACTAATCACTAGACGAAAACCTCAGTATAAAAGTCATTGAGAGAGAGAGAGATCATTTTAAGAGAAAGTTTTTAAATACAGTAATAATATCCTCAAAATAAGTAAAAATTTATTTATAATTAATAATGAAAACAAAGATTATTATACTTTTGGACGAGTCGTTGAGTATGAAGAAGAAGAGACATGAAGTGATCGCTGGATTCAATTCATTCTTAAGGGAACAAAAGCGTCTGAAAAGCGATGTCTCGCAACTATATCTCATTAAATTCAATACAAACGTTAATATTATATATTCTGGTATTTATTCAAACATTTTATTTATTATAAATATTTTCTCAATTATTCTCTCTTTTTAGGAATCATTATAAAAGAAGTGCCAGAACTGAAACCTTCTCAATATAGCCCCTGTGGCCGCACAGCCCTATTTGACGCCATATCGGAAGGCATATCGATTGCTGAAGAGGAGGACTCGGATGATAATGAAAATGTAAGAGTCATTTGTGTTATCATAACTGATGGCGAAGAGAACTGTTCGCGGGATACGACCAAAGAGCAGGTGCGCAAATTCATAACCCAGTACGAGAGCAAAGGCAACTGGGCTTTCATCTACATTGGCAAAAACCCCGACCGATGGACCAAGGAGGTCGGGATGTCGTGCCATAACGGCGTCCAATATAACTATAACGAACCGCGGATTTCATTCAAACACATCTCAAATACCGTCACTCAATATAGAGTCAAACAATACAAACAGAAGAAGTCTTTCCTCCAAAAGTTTGGTCTCAAATGAAATTATTTATTTGTAATTCTCTTGTCATTCAAATTGATTTCAAATCAATTGATATGTTTTGAGTTTTGAGACTCGAATTCAACGACGAATGTTTGATGTCTTGGCTATCGATCTTCAGTGATGGGAATGGACTCCAAAAGTGTTTTAAACAGTATTTAATCCAAACTTTGTATTTGTCACAAAAATTTCGATGTCTTTCACAAGAAATTTGTAACAAAATTTACAATAAAACGATTGAAATAATTATTTAATTAATTATTAATTTGAAATGTTATTCAATTTTGATTAAGTGTGTGATAATTATATGGGTTTAGATTATAAGTAATCAATGATTAAAACATCAAATGTTTATCAATATTTATGACTCGATAACGAAATATAGCGATAATTACTTAACAAACAATAGTTATATAAATCATATTTTTATGAAATATTTTTTGAAAAACAAATATGATTTACGACATCAATAGATCGCTGACAAAGCTATTCGTATATAATATTTATGTATTTATATCTGTATTTAAAATAAACTTTAAATAAAAATTTATCACATTTTATATATTCCGAAATTAATAGCATTTATGTTATAATACAATATATAATACATTTCAAAGAATATCATTTTGTTTACAATTTGATGGCAATTCAAACCCCAATTCGTGAGTGTCTCTGATGTAAACATTTGGTGAGAATTTAGTTATAATTACAAACAATTTATTAGAGATTCACAAACTGAAGATTCGAGTGCTTAGAGATTAGAGTGTATTTTGAAGACTGAATGAGAGAATTGAATGTATTTTTTGTTCATAAATTAGAGACAAATTATCGCATATTAAGGAAAACCATTTATATCTCAATTCATTCCCAACAAACGGGTCGTCAAAGCTGTTGTCCTCCGGTTGGCAACGACTCACAGCATTCCTACGGACGCCCTCCACAGGGGGTAATCAGATGTGATGAAGGGTTGATAATAAATGACAATTCAATGATTCAATGCATATGTGAAAGCGTTTGAAGGCATGTTTGAACTCTCTTGGCCTTCAGGAAAGGTATGTAAAGTTCAAAAGCTTACTGGCGACTAGATTATGGATGGACAGGAGGGTATATGTGCTGCTTAGTGGACATCTGTGAATAGGGATCAGTTGTTTGTGCCTCTCTCTTAATGTGCTGACTCAATGGCCGTTTGGGGAGGGGTTCAAATGGTTAATAATATTGCATATAATTTAGTACAGAATTTGTTATAAATAAAACCAAATCTATCGCCAAATCCCTACTTATTGCTGCCCTGGAAGAGGTCTGTCCCCTGTTTTGATAGGGATGTCCTGAATCTGGAGACAGCAAAGTTAGCATGGTGATAACTAGTCTTGGGCTCGTTGTGGTCGTATGAGATTCCATGCGCTGCCGACATTCCGGACTCTTTTGTCCAGCGCTCGGGATTTTCGCCGATGTAGAGGAAAGTCCAATCGCCTCTGGCCTCATATCCCGTTATGATGTCCTTCACCTGTTGTTTACTCGTCTCTCGCGAAGAATTCTCTTCTCCGTCAGTCATTATAACACAAATAACCCTTTCGTCGGAACTCTTATCCTTGTCCGCCAAACGCACCCCCTCTGCGATCGCATCGTATAAGGCAGTCATACCCCCTGGGAGGTAGTTATGGGGAGTCAATTCGGGGACATTTTCTAAATCAACGCCTATTTAATGAAAATAAAAAATTAATTCAAATCTCGAATACAATCACAAATGATATAAAAACAAATGATTTTTGAACTTTGATTTGGGTTTATTTGAAGCAAATATTTAATGAATTCAAATAATAAATACCATAATCACCCTGGCAATATCACCCCTTAAACTCTCATCTATTACAGTACATTATATTCTTTCTCAATAGATATCATATCTATATTTCATAAAAAATTTTATGATTAATTTAAGTGACATTTTGTATATCAAACAAAGAATTCAATTTCTTCTAATTTTGTGATTATTTGCAATTATTTCAATTCATTTCATAATATTTTGTCCTTTTCTTCAATTCATTGTCATTTCAATCACTGCACATATAATGCAATCAAATGATAATAAACTTATAATAAAAGATATTATTATTGAAATGAATCTAAAAATGTTTACAAAATTCAAAGCAAAATATTTTTAGTGAAAATATTTTTGCAATTTTCAGAATAAAGTCTATTATTGTTTACACAATATTTTATCAAAAGTTTTATCAGAAACACTTTTGTTGGCAAATATTGACTAAACAATTGTTAGACAAAATACACGGAAAACAATGGTTTGTAATAATTGGTGTTTTATATGAATTCAATTGAAGTTATGTTGAATAATACGACTGTCCAATATGGACAGCAAAGGGTATTCATGAGATTCTGTACATATTATGCACTCATATATCGATTATTGCATTCATTATTGCAATCATAACACAAATGCATACCTTTATGAACAACTGTGACCACGGTATTAAACTTAACAAGGTACAGCCTTGCCTTGTCGTTCTTGATTTGCTTTTGATCCACAATAAAGCTGTTAAAACCTCCCAAAACATCACCCTTTTTGGTGCCCATACTTCCGCTCTCATCCAAAATAACGATAATCAAAGTCTTCGGCATTTTCTGAAATATCTCTTCAATTGAATGCCTTTTAATGTATGTCACGTATTCACACACACACTGTAGGTGCTGTATATGGAAAGAAAGACCTGTCACACCTTGTGATGTCTTGTTGTAATTGTAAAATATAATTGTAATCACAATAACTAATAGCAATAAGTCTTTAGTTGTCTTTCACAGCAATGAAGTTGTTTTGATAAGAGAGACATTTTTTTGCACAGCTATTATACTGCTGCAAATTCTACTGAGCATGCTCAATTTGGTAATATTATTAAGAATTTGTTCGACATCTGACTCACAATCAAGTGATCTGAATCATTTTGTAAGCAGTTTTATCGTGGAATTATTTCATTAATAAAAATATTTGAAATCATTTTGCAATCAATTCGTAGAAAAATATATAAATCAAAGATTACTTTAACGGACATGTGATTAGACATGAGAGATAACTGATCTTGGTTAGGTTATATTGCAGAATATATGCTCTTTTTATTGTTAAAATGATCAAGGTGATCAGAATAACAACCATTTTAAACCAGTCAAATAGACTGATCATTGAAAGGGTTCTAAATTGCTGGCTGACCTTGATAACTGTGCACCGGTAGACAATGCATAAACAGGTTGTGTACTATTCTTTGGAGAATTTCCTATTGATTACAACTTGTGGAACTGATGACAATTTGAACATTCATTTCATAAGGAATTTGTTATTAAATAATGATTTAAAACAATTAAAACACTTTCAAATGTATTGCAAATGTGTTTATAATAACCTATTCATAAATAAATATAAATTCCATAAATATTTCACACATTAATCATAAGATTATTTGTGAATTTCTTAGAAATTGAATGTTCCTGAATGTAATGCATGTGATAACCCCCCGCACATATACCCACATCATCGGTAGTGATAATAATTAGTAGAAATATTTCATCATTAAATTGCATATAATATACAAATGTCTATAAAATTGTTTCTATTGATTGATGTCTAATATAATTGATATTTCATTCAATTGTCGTTGTATTCAAAACCCAAAAACATTGTGTTGTCATCACTAAAACACATCATTTGTCGGTTTAAAGCATTTCATTCATATATGAAATGAAAAAAATCCTTACAAAAAAATAATCAGAAGTTTGTGACAAAAATCATATGACAGGGGAATGGGATGTAATGAATAGTTTGTACAGTATTTCACATTAGATTTATAGAGAATTTTGATTTAGTTTTAAAAGAGAGTTCAAAACGAAATAAAGATTTTATATAAAAACAAATTCTGTATAAATTAGTTTAGTTCATAATGTTTTCAACTGAACCTGTACATTCCACTCCATTCTTCCCCTTTTCATTTGATATTGAAAACTGGATTTAGAAAAATTTCAAGGATTTTAGCGAAAACTCTTCACTGAATATGTGCTCACATTTTGTGCAAAACATTTTAAAAGGTTTTAAAAATACAAAAATTTTAAATCAAAACACTTTGTGAACAAAAATACGCATTCGTTTAGTATTGATATATTTGTGGTCAACAAATGTGTTCAACAAATGATAATTTGGTTTTGAATTCAATTTTTAATCCATTGCTTCCGACAACTAATGCAGAAGTCGATGACTTTACTAATGGTTGAGACAATGAATAAATTACTTTCATTTTAAATCCATTTATTGTTTTCTCTTCAGATGTCGAGACAATTGTTGGACCGGAGGAAGAATTGTCCAAAAAGTTAGAAATTGAAGCCATAAATGTGGCCAATGCTTCAGATTATGACAAAGCTCTGGAACTGTTGACTCAAGCCATTAGTACTGCGCCGAAAAGGGCCTCAAAGTATGCATTGAAATAATTATTTAAATTGCATTCAAATGATATTCTGTACAACAGTTACAACAATAGAGCCCAAGTCTATAGAGTCAAAGGGAATACCGATCGTATGATTGCATTTCAGACACGATTTCAATGAGAAATAATTTATGATTTAATTCAATATGAATTCATTTAAAATGTATTTTCAGTTGCCTTTGAAGACCTAAATCGTGCTATTAGTCTGAGTGATGGCAAAGGACTGGTAGCCCGACAGGCCTTCTGTCAAAGAGGACTCATTTATCTGCTTAATAATAAACAAACGGAAGGTTTGATTTCAAAAGGATTTTAATTATCCGTAAAAATAACGTTTATTTTCGTTTCACAGGTATTGAAGACCTCAAAAAATCGGCGAAATTGGGCAATGAATTCGCTAAAGCACTGGTAGTTCAGATGAATCCTTACGCAGCCCTTTGTAATAAAATGCTCAGAGATATGATTGACAAATGTCGCAAAGGAGAGGACGGGCAGTAAATGGACGATCAATGAGATTTTGTTTGTATGAAAAAAAAAACTTTATTTTACATAAATTCTTTTATTTGAAAACATTTAACGTTTTTCAAATTGAGATCAATTGATAGCCTCTAAAACACAACAATTTTTGCAGTTTTTGTTATTAACTTATATATGGATAGACTTATGGATGGAAATGTGGGTCAAATAAGTTCATCATTGAAGACAAACGCCTTTCACATTCAATTTGAAAGTTCAAAAGTTTTCACGAGCGATGAGAAGCCGGACTTCACTGACGGCAAAGTACTTTATTAGGTCGTCAGTGAAGGTCAGGCCATCAAAAGTGAATGGATTTGTGCTCAAATATATCACATATTTTTGAGAACATCCCCTTAAATGTTGATGAACTGGTTATCAAACGATGAGCTCATATTTAGTCCATCAGACCATTCATTACTTACTAATAAACACCCCTTAAATGTAATCGTTTTGAATGACTTCATTATTACTGTATCTGTTATTTGCATTAAAGGGTGCATTCATTGCACAAAAGGGTTGTTATGTTTGAGATTAAAGTCATTTCAATTTTAAAGATTAATATTTTGTTGGAATTTATATAAAAATTTTGTTGATTTTTAATTTGAATTTCAATTAGCAATGAATTTAAATAAAAATAATAATCTCTTATATATTTTGCATATTTTTTGTAATGTTTAAATGCTTTCAATTTATATGACATTCAAAACCACTTTATTTAATACTTGTGACGGGAATTGAGAGTCACTTAAAGCTTAGGAGAAGGAGTGAATGTCAAGGTATAGGGCATTCGCAATGACCACGACTGTTGAGATCGTAGACCAAAGATGCACAACGATTTGAAAGGGGAATAAAATAACTGGTATAATTGATTGTTATACCCCTTTTACAGGTGGAAATTTACAAACGTAACATTTGTTGTAAACTCTTTCTAATGCTTTTTCAATACTCATAAAGTGTTGCTCTCATTGTCTTTGCCGTAGACCCAGAATATCCAATTGAATGAGTTGTCGTTGATTTGACTTCTAGGCCAAGGGCTGACTTTCAATACACTTGACTTTCTCTTTGAATTTATATTTTTCAATATTTGAGTCAAAAAAATATTAAATAATAAACTTTTGTTTTGATTTTTCGTCTGAACTTTTGGCTTTCAAACACCCGAGTCTTTTGGCATACTTTGGATTTCATTCAATGAGAACCAGTTTTTGCCTAACCTTTAAACATCACTTTCACTGTTGTAACTGTTTTCTGATGTTTGCATCAATTGTAATGACTTTCATTGAGTTGTGGTTTATTTGATGAAAAATATTTGGTAACAATTAATACAAAAACAAATGAGTTATAAATTGTTATTAATTTAATGTAATTTTATTAAAAATTGTCTCTTTTTATATGAACTAAACGTCTGTTTAATTTTAAAACAACAAAAAATCGAATAATTTTTATCTTTTATGAAAATTATTTTTAAATTCTTTAATTAAATAGATTTTAATCATTAATGAATGGATTGTGAGATCAAAGAGTGTTTAGAGAAACGATGGATTCATTTAACGACAGTCGGTGTCACGACTCCCGGCGTCGCTAAAGATAGGAATCCATTGCTTGAACCCCCGGATTGGTACGACCCGGACAGGTATAGAAGGGCTCAAAAACTATCTCAAAAATATTTTCTCAGGTATTGTCAAAAGTAAACCAATTAATGATTGAATGAATTTTTCGAAATTTTTCAAAAAATTGATTTTAATTTTGAAATATTTATCAAAAAATGTGTCAAAAAGTCTAAATTTAGCGCATTTTATTGGAAACATACTTCTGATACATTTGCCACAAGTGTTGGCGCCCATTGTGGCCACCGGTCGCTCTTCGTCCGTGTCTATGGTGTTCATGAGAGTGTTGTCCACAACACTCCATGTGTTCAAGTGGTACGAAGACGACCCGTTCGACCGGAACAGCAAATCGCATAAGTCCTTAATGCAAGTCAGACACACCTGTCATATGGCTGTCACCAAACTTATGAATGAGAAGTACCCACAAGTGGACAGACTTTGGCTCAACCAGTTTGATATGGCTATGACTCAGTGGTCACTCATCGGACTCGTAGGTCAGGCATAGGATTTGTGTTTACAAAATATAAATATAATTTTGTTTTTAATGTATTGTTTGGTCAGGAATTAGACCAAAAGAGTGTGGCTTTCATTCGACCACAAGAGAAGAATTTGAGGAATATATGTATTTTTGGAAAGTTATCGGTTATTGTATGGGAATTGAGGACAGGTTTAATATATGTCGAGACAGTTATGAAGAATCTGTCGCTTATTTTGACATTTGTTTTAAACATTGCTATAAAATACATTTAGACCGCCAGTGCCCTACTGTCCAAATGGGTATGAAGTTGACTGAAGGCGTCTTCTTAGGTATAGATCTATTATTAGCCTATTATTCAATGTATTGATAATGAGTTTTATATGACGTAAGGAATCAATGGAGTTATGCCTAACTTTATAGTAAGTTTTGAAGGCTTTATGAAGTACTGGTACGAAGCACTCGGTGTCAGACATCCCATTGTTTTGAATACATTTAATCAGAAGATGTCATACTTTGTGATGGTCTTAACAATGGATTATTTGCTTAAAATATCTTTTATATACAAAATAATATCATTTTTATTCTTTCGTTTCCAAAACACACTATTCATTAAAGCAGATAATGTTAGAGAATATGCGGACAAACACTACAGACATCTTAGATATGAATTGCAATGCAATGAAGACATGTATAAAGTGGAGAATATTCACTACCGATCCAATGTGTGACTCAAATACACTTATTTGTTGTACAGTTTATTGAGTCTAATGTTTGTTGACTTAAAAAAATGAATACAAATAAAAAAGTTTATCAAATGTTTTTCAGATATAATTATCAAAATCAGAGTTCGTTGTGTTTTATATAAAAAATATTATCAATTAATATATATTCAAAATAAATATTAATATAAAAAAAATTTATCGAAAATTTTTAAGAAAAAAACTATTTTTATTAAGTTTTTGTTTGATTAACATTAAATGTCATTAAATGCTATTAAACAATAAATATAATGAATTGTATGAAAACTAAGATAAATATTGAGAAAATTAAACAAATATTTTGTTAAAAATTTCATTTATTTACTGATTTATAATAATTATCAAAGACTTCGAGAATCGAGAGATTATTAAACCTTTATTTTAAAGGTAATGAAAATATATTTTTGAGAATTAATACAAATTGTGTCAGAATTTTAAGCAATAAAACAAAGAATTTTGAAATAGTATAAAAAGAGAATATATTTTTGAATTATGTATAAAAATAACATTAAATTCTGAAAACATTATAAAATCACAAAATGATTTGCATTGAAATTATTTTACTATTAGTTGTCATTTGTTTGACTACAATTCAAAGTGAAAGACATGGTATGTATTGGTTATGTCGTGACTTATATTGGATTAACTTTTTATATAATTTTCAGATCAATGTAAAGACGATAGCAATCGCATTGTCGACGATATGATTGTATTATACAATTCAAGGCTTAATAACATTGAAAAACTTAATCCAATTTCGAGAAAATGTTGAGTGAAATGAATATTAATAAAATTTTATTTAAAATTTCATTTAAAAAAAATTCAATTTTCAGATTATTTAAAGATCAAAGAGTTTAACATAACTGGTATTAATCGTGTGCAAAGAGTAGGCGATGCCTGTCATCGAACACATACCGGACCGAATGGTGAGACCAGACATGTGGTCACATCGACCATCAAATTGACAGATTTGAGGGCTTGGATCAGATTTACTTATTATCAATACCTTCTGATCGGCTTTTATGATATCGATGGCAACGCCTGGGCTTCACGTCCGGCACTGGTATTAAATATGACAATTAGTGGCACACAAACAGAGATACCGACAGTTGTATTGAAAGACATCTATAATGACAGCAAATTTGAAGTGAAGGCAAGATTTGATGGTTTGTTCGCTAAGAGCAGTTGGATCGCAAGGATGGCATTACAGACATTTGTGGACAACGAGGGATACGATGTCATCATGAGATCAATTGAAGATAATATCCACAAATCTTTGGCTATATTTTAAATACAAAATATTCTTAATATCTTTAAAAAAAATAATTGAAAACAATATTAAATTTATTTCATTTAATGAAAGAATTTGAATAAATATGAAATAAATGTTATTATAATATTATAATGAAATTGTAATACTTTTTATTGTAATACAACATCTTGTGATGGCTTGAATCCACTAAACAAGACATCCAAAGGTATGGTCACTATATTTACTTAAAACTATTTCAATAATAAAAACAATTAAAGCAATTGTTAGACAAAAAGAATACAATTGTTTAAAAATAAACAAAATGTTATTCAGTTTTAAAGGAATAAAATCAGTATAATATATTTTGTTCTCATTATTCCTCGATAGATGTAATTCATTGTTAACACTGACTTAGAATTCATTCAATTTATAATTTCTCAAAAATATCTTCATTTCCCAAAGAGATCGTTCTTTCTCTTCGATCCCCAAACTGTTCATCATTTTCACACTGTATGTAAAACAAAATTAAAATTGAAATTCATTTTATTTGATTAAAACTCACATTTTGTTCAACTTTTTCTTTATGTTTTTATTGAGTGATTTTCTAACAATAAATCCATACAAAAAACTCTTGGAATAATCGCCGCTTTTTATTAGATATTGTCTAACATTTGTATAGAATTTCATGATTTGATCGATTGCTATCTCTCTGGTTATCAGAATATATTCTTTGTTAAGTATTTTCACAATTGTTTTCCAATCGAATTCTTCATCATTTTTCACATGTTTTAAACGTGATATCAATTGTGGAAATTCCTAAACAATTATAACAATTATTTGAAGTAATACTCATTTATTCAAACCTTTTTAATGATCTTATATTGAAATAGATTTTTATTCATTAAAACTTTGATATTCTTTCTGTCAATCAATTGCTTGAATGTCTCTATTCTGTCGGACTTCCTGTTAATGAGATTTGATTGAATATCACTAATGAATAGATTGTAAATAACAAATGAAAATGCAATCCATGTTATGAGTGATACTCTATTCAGAGGTTTGACAACATTTGTGCCTAAAAAGTAAGACAACTTTAAAGCAATTACCAGTTATTGAATGATTCGTACTTTGATTGAGAAATATTGATAAGTAATCAAATGTTTTGTCGATTATTGAAATATTTTTGCTTTTTATTAAAGTATTGCTCAAAAGTGTTGCCAAAAATGAAAGCATAATAAATATCCAAATACTTGTGGGAAATACATCGAGAATAGCGTTGAGTCCATCGTCTCTGGCCTTCAGATAAGGGCTGCTTAGCATTGATATGATCTTCAGATTAGGCATTGGATATAAAAAGTCGATTTGAGACAAACGTTTGGAGTTTACAATAAAATATTTCGGAAGAAAATCTATTCTCTAAGAATTGATTCAATTTTACATTATTATAAATTGCAGTCATTTTGAACATCACATTCATTTACCCCTTCTTCCAAGTCTGAAAACCACACCTCATTTGTATCGTTTCGTTGACCGAAATCTTTATTTAAAATCTGTTTATAATTTATTCTGAAATAGAGCTCAAAATTAATATAATTAATTGAAAGCATTTAATCATAATATGATTACTTGTTATCGAAGAAACGGAACAATATTTTATGAAAATAATTGAATTCACTTAAAATACAAACCCATTCATTGGTTTCACTGACGATGTCTGAAGAAGACAAACCAATGGTAAGTGAATCGAAACCATTATATTTTGTATGATTCAAACATTCATTCATTTTGTTCTTAAGTTTCTCAAAATCTATTAATTCATTCAAATTCAAATGCAATGAAAAAACATTTGAGAATTAAGTTAATATTTCTCTTATTTTTCACTTCAATTATACAAAAAATATTTCAATTTTTATTGTAAATATCAAAACATTATAATAAAAACGTTTATAAAGAAAACACAATAATATAATTCAATTAATATTTTTCAACAAAAATAAAACAAATTAATTATATTTCAAAATATTTGTTATTTTCTATAAAAAAGTTTCATTTAATAAGAAATGTTTTTATTAATAAAAATGTCTTTATATTCAAACAATGATTTCGACAGCAAATGACAAATCTATAATTTTATGCTCTCATCGATTATAATAAATAGAATCACCCTGGGCAAGACTCACAGGTGGCAAAATAGTTTATTTTCGATTTAAAAGACTTTTATTTTTAGTAAATCTTCGATATAAGACAACTACTCAAAGCACCGACAGATTGATTATGATGTTGAAAATTCTCGATTTAATGAACACTCCTTTAAAGCAATTATTTTTCAAATCATAAAATATTTAAAAACAGAGAATAATTACTGAATAGTATAAAGAGATTCAATACTTCCATTGAATTAATTGATTTTAAGTCAAAAACTGATAATTAGTATTAAATGTAATTTTAATATTATTCTCAATTTAGTCAAAACGTTGTCTTTATTATTCATTTACTAAATCGAGACATATCTGTAAAAAGGGGTTTTTCTTCAAACCCTTTCGTCTCACAATTATATATTACATCGAATTTTACAAAGAATTTTACAATGTTTATAATAACGTCATTTACCCTAGACTTGCTAAAAGTGCCTAAAAGTATTCCCCGTCCCGCCCCGTATATCCATGATCTCGTCCCGTCCCGTCCTGTCCCCGATCATGAGAGTCATATAATTCCCCGTCCCGTCCCGTCCCGAAAATTTCAAAACACAGAATAATAGATTTAAATACATTTGTAATGAATTTCAATATAGATTTAAATATGTTTTAATGCAAATCAAAGTTAGATCTAATAATGATATTCAATGGTATCATATCCTTAGCAATGAATAACACTAAACTATCAGTTCATTCACTCTTAATCTTCAACTCATTATTTGATTGCTTATAAAAATGTCTTTCAATTGTTTGCTGTGTTTTCATTGATAACTGACCGCATGTATTCTTAACCATACGCCTGTGTCCAAAACTATCGACTGCTCAAAGAATTGCTGTCATTTGAGTTTTTCTGAACCGATTCTGAAAATTACTTCAGTATTATACCAAGGAGATATTCAGGTTTCCTAGTGTGAATGAAAACAAAAATATTGAGAAAGGTAAAGGAGTGGTAAATGTTTGAATAAAAAGTCAATTTTTCAATGAATTATTAAATATGAAAATTGTATTTATGTCTGACTTGAGTTCAAAGTTGTTTTACATTA
>JAQIXR010000582.1:0-23634 GCA_034700825.1 Quadroppia sp. Gr-Ori-00064 | reverse complement strand
GACTTGAACGCCGAGAGTCTGAACGAAGAGATGACACACGACTTGAACGCCGAGAGTCTGAACGAAGAGATGACACAAGACTTGAACGCCGGGAATCTGAAAGAAGAGATGACAATCGACTCGAGCGCCGGGAATCTGAACGAAGAGATGACACAAGACTTGAACGCCGAGAGTCTGAACGAAGAGATGATAACCAAATGGAAAGAATTAGATCGACGTCTTCACAAGAATCAGATGAAAGGCGTCGAATGACTCGAATCGATGAACGAATGGTTCGAAAGAATGACATCAAAGAAGCTTTTGATGAAAGAATCGAAACGAATATTTGGCCGAAAATGGATGGACTGAAGGGTCAAGAGTTGGACCTATTGTCCAAATGCAGTGCTTTGGGTATTATCTCAATGATGGCATTTCTGTCCCTCAAACAAACCCATAAAGGGTTTGATTATTCAAATTATTCAAAACTAATCCCTATTTAAAAGGTTTGAATGAAATCAAAACTACTCTTAAATTCACTGTTAATTAAATATGAATTAAATGTTTGAATAAATTATTATTTAATCAATTGTTGTGAAACTCATGTTTTCGGTAAGGGAACGGGAGGTGAGTGCTATAGAGGGTCTGTTGAGTTGAAATTGTTTTATATTTGATTTAATGAAAACTTTAATAAAGTTTATGATTTGAAAAACTTTTTAACTCATCCGGTAATTCAAAGAGCGATTGCATCATAACTTTGAACGTTTGGCACCGATTGAGACCAAACCTCAATATAGATTACGTCCACAAAAAGGCTATGAAATGTGAATGTTTTGCTCTCTATTCTCTGGTCTGCCATTCATTCAAGGGTTGTGTTGTTGTCCGACGTCTTCAATGTATGAACCAATGTTTGACTCTATTGTCAATGGTTTGAATTCGTTCTCTCATTGCGATAAACATGTGATCAATGTTTGGCTCCAAACGACTCATCAATTGATTTGATCTTCGCTTTGATTGCAATTAACTCTTCATTCAAATGATAAAACATTTTTACATTTATTGAAATATTGTCTTAAAATTCAGTACAAATATTTTAACCATTAATTGGCTTTAAATCGTGTTTGCATTGATTTGATCCGAGCAGACATTGGTCTCAACCGATGACCAAAGCCATGGAAGCGATGCTTTTGCCATCAGATCTGAGGCCAAGAAGTGGTGCAGACTTTGATTATTACAAACAAATGTCAAATAATGTCATAAAAAACGATGTTTTTCTCAATCAAATCAATTGTTTGTTTGAAAACTTGTTTCATTTTGAAGACATGTCTGCAAACAATCCATTCATGGATTGTCGAAACGAAGTCCCGATGGAAGTGCTGTTTGAAGAGAAGAAGTCAGACTTCGATGTCTTCTTAGATGAGTTGTGTTCAAAGGAAACGGATTACACGAATGGTCTCTTCGGTTGCATTTGCTGTCATTCGTGTAAATCAAAGTCAAGAGAATTTATGGCCAAAACGAATGATATGTTAAGACAATTGAGAGGACAGTTGTTCTCACTTAAGGACTCAATGAGACAACAATTGAGTGATATTAACACTGAGTTAAACCAAACGAGACTTCATTTCGCGAAACTATTACTCGATATTCAGATTAAGTTAAACCAAAAGAACTATAAGTTGGAGAAGATCTTGGATTTGAGTCAACTCTTGTCGCAGACCAATGACTATCTCCTCACTAATCAACAGCACATCCAACACAAGTACGAAGACATCTGCAAAGAGAATATCAAATACAGAAACCAATTGGGAATCGATTTAAGAGTTGTTCTCAACAGAAATGATTGTCAAAAATATATCAATGATTTGAAACACAAGAAACGACTCATCACTTCCAGTGTGGGTAAAGTTGATGAAGACGTTAGCAAAACAGTTGTCATGACTGATGATCTCAAGAGTGATGACCACAAGAGTGAACCCATTCCTCAATCGTCTGTCACTTCTCAACACAGAGTGGCAAACAATTTACGTCAAAGACTTGCCATTCATTCAAAGGTGGAACCAATGAAAAGCACATCTCAAAAGTCGCCCAAAAGTCTGAAAGTGTTGTCAAACAATAATAAGAAATGTAATAATAATAACATAAATAACAATACTTTTCATCTGAACTCAAACTCTAATCAATTCATTAATAACCATAACTATAGACTGAGTGAAGAAGAGCTCAAATTGAGATATAAAGAGATGTTTAATAAATACCAAATCGTTTATAACGACAACATTGCGGTCAATAAACGAAATTGTGATGAATTTGAGACAAAATCACAGCAAAAGAACCATAGATTAGATGAAAATCCTCAGAGAACAACACATCCGAAGAGCCAATGATATAAAAAATGATATTTTTGTATGAATTTTATGCTTTTGTTTCACAAGTAATTACAGAAGTTTTGCAACCGTTTATAAAGTCTTAATAATTACGAAAATATTTTTCATTTGTATTTTAAGCGATTAAATGATTTTCAAAACCCATGAGTTATTGTCATTGTTTGTATCGACTCTTAATTGAAATTTATTTGAAAAAGTTGTATAAAATCAATATATTATATATTCAATAAAATTGTTTTCAATTCAATTATAAACAATAAAATTAATTGTGTTTTCAAATTATGATTAAATTAAAGAATATTTATTAAAATTTGATTTCAAAACAAAATATAAATAAAATATTTTGTTATAAATGTTTTGAAAATAAAAATTTTATGCAAAATATTTATAACATTTGAAAACATATTAATAATAATGGCTTTTATTCTGTTAAGAATTTTATATAATTTTCGTGAAAAATATAATTGATTTGTGTTTTTGGCTTTGAATGAAATTTGGATTAAAATGTTATATAAAGTTATTGTCAATTATTTTGCCATTCATTTGATAACACAATTGAATTGAATGCAAAAGTCTTTCTTTTTCTTGTCTTTCTTTTTTGAAAGTTTGATGAAATTTTCCGCATATTTGACACAATTTGGGTTAGAATTAACTGATTCTCGCTTTGACTTCAACTCGTTGACGATTATCTGATTGAAAGCCAATGAAGCGATTCTTGAGAACAATTCGCACACATTTTCGCCACTTTGTGCCGAAACTGTCCAAAACTCCGCTTCCAAACGGTTGGCTATTTTGGCCGCTTCTGTATATACAAACTCGACGGCGCCGTCACATAAGAGATCCTTTTTAGTGCCCACCAAAAACAGCAGTGGTTTATCGGAACGGCTGTTGGCGTCGAGTATTTCTTGTAACCATTTGTCGGCACTCAATAGAGACGACATATTAGACAAATCAAACACTATTACAGCACAATGAGAGCCCCTGTAGTAAGTGGTTGTGATGCATTTGAACCTCTCCTGACCGGCCGTATCCCAGATCTAAATAATACAATGAATTCGTTGAAAATATTTCTTTTTATTTAAAATTCAAATCATTTATTCAAAAGCAATTGAAAGCAATATTTCGTTTCATTCATTGAATTCAATCTTTTGTTTGAATGTCTTTAATATAATTAATACACAAAACAATGCAAAAAATGAGACATTCATTCACTTGACATCACTTTCGTTGAACTTGTTTTCAATGAATTAAGAAATCTATTTTCACTCAATTGACACACATTTCAAATGATAATAATTATCAATATTTCATCAAAATATGCATCGATTCACAATTTTTGGTGCCTATTATACCCCTGAATTTCTATATGTAATATAAAAAGGGGTAAAATAAATCAAAGTTAATTAAGAGTATTTAAAAAGTTTTAAAGAATTTCTAATAAATTCAAAAAGTATTTCAAAATTGTGTAAAACTTTTAAAAAGTGATTAATCAAAGGGTTATATTTTATAGCGAAAGGGATTTTCTAAAATAAATGTGATTTTTAAGATGAGCTAACCTTGGATCTAATATAGCACAGGTATTGGCCTCTTTGGCCTTAAAATTGTCAGTTTGTCTGCAATTTATCAAATGTTTTCACCAATTATTTGATGCAAAGCTTGTAATGAATGACAACTCACTTGCAAACTGAATGGTGTCCTCAAGATATCAAACTTCTGGACATCGAAGTCCACACCAATCGTCGCCTTATAGTTGTTTGCGTAAACATTATATCCGAACCTATTTATAAGACAAGTCTTTCCGACAGCAATATCTCCGACGACAATACATTTGGCAACTCTTAAGTGATTGGAACCCAACTCTTGGACACAGAGTTCGTGAACCTCTGGTTCGAAGTCCAAGTTATTATAAGGTGTGGACGAAGAATCCATTGGCAGAACAAACTCCGAGACAACTCTACTTGAGATCATTTTTCTAATATAAAATGAATGAGACTTTTAAATAACAGAGAAAATGTATGCCATATGCGAGGAACGGGTGTTGTCTTTGGTTTAAACTTTTTCTTCAGATATGCAAACAGTACTAAAAAAAAGTCGAACACAAAAGGAGTCTTTGTTGGGAAGCGATTGAATGTATGTGGAGTTCTGTTATATCAAAGCATACGGTGCCCAACCTTTGGGAGAATTGAGGGGAAGTATGAGTTAGTCTATAGGTCCATATCCTGGAAATCAGTGTCAATATTGCACTCGACTATTGTTAACGATATTCATAAAGGTATTCAAATTCACGCACGAATGACACCCGCATTGGACAGACATAAGAGTGAATGCTATCGTAAAATGAAATTAGTTTTTTAGGCTTACCTTTTGTTTCGTTTCGTTTATATTCTTTATTTAATTATTTCAAAACTTTTAAATCACTTCTGTTTCTGTCCTTCAAATCAAATGTGTCTTTAAATTAATTTCATTACAGATATTGAGAGCAAGTGTTGTCTGAGTCTCACATCACTTAGTCTTATGTCTAAACATCAAATGAGAGAGAAATCTATGAAACACTGATATAATCCTCGGTCGACCTTAAAGTATATGTCATTCGATGCAAAAGATATAAAATATTTGTATTTTCGCTCAAAGTTTCCTTTGATTGTAATTTTGAACTCAGTTTTCACACAGTTATCATAAGTCGAAACTATTGTTAAATTCAATAAAAGCCACAAATTATATAACGATTGCATTAATTGATATAAATTTACGAATAAATGAATTTTTATTATAATTTCTCACAAACTTAAAGCTATTTTTGACTGACTTTTAAATTTTATCGCATTTTGATTTGTGAGATAAAAATAACCCAAACTTTTGGCTCTGATATTCACCCTGTGCTCTAGTCTGTTAAATGTATTTCATTATATTTTTCTCTTTAAAATAATTCTCATTTCTATTAATTTAATTGTATTTCAACAGAATTGTGAAAAACATATAATTTTTATTCAATATTCAAATGAAAAACTCATTATCAGTAATGAGAATGCAATCAATTATATGGTATTTGTCAATGAATGCTATTTTTGCAAACGTTTGAGAAAATATTGAAATGAAGTTTATTTTAACCTTCAGTTAATCTATGAATGAAAAAAAATTATTTATTCTGTCGCTCAAAACTGAACGGTTCTATGCATTGAATTATGAATTCAATTATAATATAATTTTAAAAAGACTTAAATATATAAATACTTACCAAAGAAGAGATAAGAATTTGTTGTGACATAAAAGCGAATACAACAACAATGAACCGATCGATGAATTTTTGAGTTTACTTTTAGTCTATTAATACCAGTGCAACAAAAATCGATTTTTCAAATATTTATTTTATTACTTAAAATAAAATTATATAATTTTTTCATTTATTTTTTGCTTAAATGAATTGTTTTCTCTATTTTAAAGTGAACTAAACTTTATTTTATTACTCGAAAGTATATTTAATTTATTTTTATTATTCAATTGAATCTAAGAATAATTGAAAGAATAAATCACAAAAAACTTGAAATGAAAAGATATAATCATTTAAACAAAATTGTTGTCAGAAGTCATTGAAATGTTGTACCGAAATATCGTCACAAAACAGACATCTCTTTGAGATTTTATCTTTAACTGAAGTCCATCTAAAACTTGATTAATATCTTTGAAACAATATTTTCCACAAAAAAAGTCAATAATTTTGAGTAAAAAAGTCAGAACAGGTTTTCATGGCTTTCATAACTCATATGAAACTCAAATGAAACAAAACCAAGAATTTCTGAAACAAAGATATTCTCAGATTTGACGGATATTTGTTGGCAATGACTGACAGGTATTTTAGACATTTGTTGTCCCAATGATTGTCTGATTCTGTGAATTGTATACAAAATATAACACAAATCCAGTTTTATGTGAATATAACGCTGAGTTCATTGCCAACAAAGGGGTATTGTATTAAAAAATACAAAAGGGTGTAACTAAAAAAGTGTATTCATTTTGTTCTTTCCGTTATTACTATTTTTGATGACATTTGAAATAAAGTTTTTGTACAATCATATACAGTAGTCATCACTTCCTCTGTTCTGGAGATATAATAACCGAATATTATCTAAAAATCTCTAAAAACACAATCAATGCAAATATGGATAACATTCACGATATTAAAAGTTTTGATTTCACTTCAAAACTATAAATTGTTATTAAATGTGAGATCAAATTGTTTGAGAATTGGGTTAAGAATAACAAATTGAAAATTATATTTGTGTTAATGAATGTGAAAATTATATTCTTTGATCACATGTTCACAATATGTTGAATTCAAACACAAAAATTTGATAAAAAATATTTCAAAAAAGAGTTGCTTTTAATGCAGTTTTGTGTTAAGGTTTAATTCAATGATTTGTTAATTAATGCTATTTTTATGTAGTAATGAATGACATATCAAAACATAATTTCAGTTCTTTCACATCAGATATCAATTGATATCTCATTTAAATAACTGAATGTTTTTTTTAATTCACAAACTCTTTGCGAAGCAATTCATCAAAAATTTTCTTTATATTAAAACAAACAGAAAATTATAAATCATTTCAGACATTGATTTACTTTAACTGTCGTTAAGAAAAAGATTTTATTTAGGATTAAGAAAAGCATTTATTTTATTGAAAACATAAAAACCAAATAAAAATGAAAATTATTTTTAAATTTCTTTATTTATTTGATTTTATGCTTAAATGGGTTTTAAATACAAATATAAATACATTATTGAATTGAATGTAAATTATGTTTAAAAATGAGTTATTAATGTCAGGAATGGTTAGCAACCAATTGGTCATCGCTTTCGAGCTGTTCCTTAAGAAAAGAGACATTTGTTTTGTGTTTTTTGGAGTTCTCGTGGTTTGCAAACGCTTTGTCTGATTTGAATGTCTTGTCACAAGCAATACAATAGAGATCTTCTTCCACTTCTTCCACATCACTGTCATCCACACTAGTCTTCTTCGAGTCTTTTTCATCTTCTTTATCCAAATGTTGTTCTATTACTTTGAGATCTTCCTCGAGAGCTGCCATTGATGTCCATTTAGGCTCACAGTAGTTCTCCATCTCTTTATTTCTTGCCTCTATTTGTTGTTTTCGCAACAATTCTGTCTTTCGTTTGTTTTCTTCAGCCTTTGCCTCCAATTTCTTACGATTTTGAGCCACTCTTTTGTCTCTCTTTCGGACAAATTCGACTAAACTCTAAACAAATGAATCAAATGAAACAAAATTATAAAACAATTCACAACTGAAATGACATTTAATGTCATTCACCCGAATCTCTTCGTTTCTCTTCTTGCGAGCGCTGTCTCTGATCTTCTTATTCTCTTTGTCCATCAGCCGAACCACTCGACGGTTAGGCGCTTCCAAGACATTGTATTTGTCTAAATATGAATACGTTTTTGGCGTACAATAACTCATCCAAAAGGAGTAGAACTGATGGACATCACTGTATGGGCTCTTCGAGTGACCGAAATCTGGCACAACTTCACTGCCATTGAATTGAGTGTCTCTGAAAGGCATGTCTTCGTCGACAATCACTTTGAATAGATTGCGATAAACGCCATAAAAGCCATTCTCTTCGTCAGTATAAGAGGTGTAACAAAAACAGCTGAAATACTGGAAGACATCCACTTCTTTGTCCACAATCTCGTCACGATTTTGACCACAAAGTATCGATTCCTTGTGTTTGTCATACCTTTTGGACAAACAGTGACTTCAATTCAAATGTCTATAAAGTGATCATTTCTTACCACTTCCTCTCCTTCGGGTCTGAGAGCACTTCATAGGCCTCCTGAAGAAGTTTGAACTCATTGTTAGCCATCTCTTGATTATTGGGATTTTTATCCGGATGTAAATTAAGTGCTAATTGTCTGTAAGTCTTCTTAATGTCTTCATTGCTCGCATCCATCGATAGACCCATTATTTCGTAAAAACATCGCTTTTTTGGCATTTTTGGATCAAATGTTTTATGACTTTAACTGTAATTCAATCCAAACGTGAGTTTTGGTCTCAAAACAACTCAATGTTTACAGCATTTCAAATATGATCACTCATTCAGACATTACGTTATGTTTGGCTTTTGTGCAAAACTTCTTCAAATTGAGATAATTTGCTCTTCATTTGGATGTTTGAAAAGTTCAATGTTGTGGTGAAATAACCCGGATGTTTGAAAAGCTGATATAAGATCAACTTAATTGGTGTGTAATTCAAGTCAAAAACAACAGACATTCAAATCCATTGAAATCCTACTCAAAAAGTCTTATATAAAAAACTTTTATTGAATTGAGGCACAGGTGGTCATGTCATCGCACCTGGGCTATAGTGCTATGAAAAGGGGCTTTCCTTCAAATTAATTATGTTATCAAATGAACGACAATTCATATTATCTCTGAATATAACTTTATTGACCATTAAGTCTGGAATTACTGTAAGAAATGATATTAAAATTATTGATCACTCAATCAATCACTGAATGAATGAATGCTTGCCTTTAGTCAAGAATATGGTCTTTAAGTGAAATTTATTATAAAATTTAATTAAAAATAAAATTTAAAAACAATTTAATCATAAAATTGATTTCAAATGGTTTTGATAATTGATTATAAGGTCTATATTCTGGATGTCTTTGATGTCGGACATCGAAACTCTTGTGTAGACCTTGTGTTGACTCAAGTGATTGTCATTCATATGACTGTTAATCAAATCCAGTGCTGATAAGAGTGATTGAGAGCTGGTCTCACAGACAGCAAATGTCTTGTCCGTCCATAAACAAGACTTGAGTTGACTGTTGATCTGACAGCACAAAGTGACCCAACCCTTGACCCCAGCACAGGTGACGGGCAGCGAATAGATGAGATAATTGGCCGGAAATCGTAGGACAGGAAGTGAGATATGAGTGCTTTTGTCGAAAAGACAATTATAGAGAATATTATTATTGGTTTCAATGACTATGTCTTTGAAGTCACAGAATTCTATAACACTTTTCCTATCGATCATTGAATTTGGATTCAGTTGTGAACAAAAAACGGTTCCTTTAATTGAATTATGAATTTTTGGTGCTTTAAAGCAAAGACTTTTTGCCAGCTCTTTGTCCTCATATTCGGTCAACTCATAGATATATTGAGGAATTGTTCCCAAATGAAAGAATTTCGATTGACTTAAGAATAAGACTTTGAAATCACATCCAATCAGTAAATGGTTTAATGGAGACATGAAACGACTTTCAGGTTCTTTAGTGACTGGATCTGATCCAAGAGGACAGAGGAAGTGTCCGTAACAGTCGATTTCGGTTCGGATGTCTTCGAGCGGAAATTTCAGAAGTCTGTCGACAATGACATCGGCGCCCAAATAGTAAGAGCTGTCAGTTATGCAAAACTCTTTGCCATCTCTTCTCACAAATGCATTATATTTTGTCAACTCATCGAAAGTCGGTTTTTGTAATACTTTGAGACAATTATGTATTGAAACAGATTTGCAATCAATTGAATTCAGTTCTTCGTTGTCTAAGACATAAACTCCATGATTAACGGCGATGTCAGCGCTGGAGGGATGGCCTAAACATACGATGCCATCGGCACTGAATTCATGTAAATTCTTGAGCTCTGATTCCTTGTAGGAATAGATGACAATAGCGTCAGAAGCGGTGACCCAAACACCACTTGGCATTAGTTTAGCCAACGGTGCCATCAGTGCCAGAATCACATCCAAAGCCGTCCAATACTTGTGGTTAACATTGATATCAATCGGCAAATGAGAGAAGAGTTTACCTAATACTGAATAATGAGGCAAACGTTGACAATAACCACCTGAAGGGATCAGAAGAATTTTATGACTTCTAAAGTAATTGAGTCCAAACTCTTGAGCCAAATAATTGAATATATGAAGTGTTGATCCGCCGGAACCCAACTTAAGACCACTTTTTGATTGTTTGATAAAAACTTCGTCAGATATGACTAAAAACATGAATTCATTTGACATGAAATGTCTTTCGTTTTCTTTCATTGCATTCAATTGCTCTTCAAATGCTCTTCTCTGGGATTCATCTCTCGATGAGATAATGATTAGATCCCAATCACAAACAGGACATTCACTATACCTCTTGAGTAAATCGTGTGAAGAATTCATTTTATTTTAGTTAATATAATATTAAACAAAAGTTTTATTCAATATATTTCATGTGTTTTGACATAAGTTTTGATAAATAAAAACCAAAAAATTATTTGTTTTGAAAACATCTGTAGTTTTTCGGAGACGACTCATTCACATCCCTGTGCGCTGAACCGGGAGGTCTTCATAGGCTAATCAATAGTCTAACTCTTATTGCCTCAAAACTTATCATTTATTCCTTATTTAAAATACTTTTAATTCATTTAAAATTTATATTAAATTCATAAATAACTAAATTCTGAGGACAAGAATATTCTGTCATTTGTTTTATAAAACCAAAAATAAGAATAATTTTTAGAATAAAATATATTTTTTATTTTATTTACAATTAATTTGATTTAAATTACAATAGTTTTGACAAATATTATAACAAACGATGAATTGAGTCTTAAATGAAACGATTTTAAGTAAACATTGATTTATGTGTGAATTGATTGACAATATCTACCACTGAAAGGGTTTCTCAAACACTAACTAATCATTGACTCAAATACAAAAGCAATCATTCATTCAAATGGTCTTCAAATGTTCGCATATCTGACCACCGATTGTTTGTCGCCATTCTCTTGAAGATCACTCATATCAACAGTTCTATCGGTGTCTTCAATCAATGCGGTGGTGATGACAACCAAACGATTGTCATTCACTAAATTCACTTTCATTATCGTCTGGTTCTGGTTCTGGCCATCCATTTGGGCCGAACTCATGTCAGATCTGTTCGACTCTTCCATTGCTTGCGAAATAATGTCTGAATTTGTGTCCATTTGTTGAATAAGTTGTGAATTGTTCTCAATTCCTTCATTGGGTGTCGTTTGTGATTGGATGTCATTGTCGTTGTGGTCGGACTCCTGTATGACAGGAACGGCAATACTCTCACAATTGGTGTCATTTGTATTCAATTCAATGTTTTCTGAATTTGTGTTCAAATTATTAGTGTTTTCGATGGAAATGTTGGACTCATTCGGAGGACTGGACACAACTTCAGACCCATTTTCTTCGTTCACATCAGACTTGACTTCTAAAGGTGTCTGAGCTTTGGAACCCTTGGCCTTACGGCCCGGTTGTTGGCGTACTTTAATGACGGAAGTGGTCTTAGGAGTGGTATGTCTTCTCTTCGTTGGTCCGCACTTCGAGATCTTAATCAATTGGTTTTCGTGTTTCTTCTGATGTCTTCTCAGATGAGATCCGTCGGCGAAACTGGCGTCACATCCACTCCAATCGCATCGGTAGGGCTTCTCTCCCGTGTGTGTCCTCTTGTGTTTGGCCAAATTGGCCACATCTGTGGACCTGTAGTCACATCCGGGCCAATCACATGAGTACCGCTTGTCACCCGTATGTGCTCTGAAGTGTCGGTGCGAAACACAATCGAAATAATTATTTAGATATAAACCAATCGTTTGTCCAAACCTTTGGTGTCGCTTAAGATCACGTAAATCACGGAAACTCTTCTGACAGTTAATCCACGCACAGGTATATGGCTTCTCACCTATTGGTCAGGGGGTAAAAAGTATTAGTTTTGTTCAAATGCACACCACCTGAGCGATTGTGAGCACCTGTATGTTTCCTTTTATGCCCCTTTAAGTCATGGGCCCAATTGGAACGGTAGGTACAGTTGGGGTAATCACAGGCATATCTCTTAAGTGTTGTCCCGTCCTCTGAGACCTCTATGGGCTTGGGTTTGGTCGCAGATCGGCGTTGAGTCGTGTGTTTGGGTAACTGTGCGCTCAGTTGACTATTATTAACCATCTCTGCATTGATGACATTGTTGGCTATGAGCAGAGCCTCCCTTTCCTCCCTTTCCCTCTTGTCCAACATCTTCTTAATCATGAGGTATTCGTGTTCCCAGATCTTCACCTCCGACTCGGCGTCGGATATCGTCCACCGATTCTTGTCGTAGTCCTTAAGGGCGGAGACATTCCTCTCGAGACTGTATTTAAACTTTTCGAGGGCTTCGAAACACTTCTTCTGGAGGTCGAGATCTGATCGCAATCGCTCGACATCTTTGGCCAAAAGTTGATTGTCTTTATGCAAGTCTTGGATCTCCTTCTGTTGTCTACTAATAATGGCATCTTTTTCTTGTATAATACAATTGATGTTAAGATTGTTGTTATAATTGACGATATAATTCACATCCATTATCTGATCCCAAGTTGTGGTCAACGCCACTACGAAGACATTTTGCTCGACGCCACTTATGCCATACGTCACAGTGACGTACTCTAAGCACATACCTTTCCTACCGTTCCCTTCAAGTCATCGCTTGTGCGCTCTCTCTATCTCTCTCTCCCTATCCATACCATCCCTTTCCATCTCTTCCCTCAAACCATCACTTTTTGAAAGACTTCAAAAGAGACAAAAACATTGACTCTGAATATGATCTGAAGTCCAGATCTCTTGTCTGACCCGAACTGGTCTTAATTGACAGCTGAGACCATCATTACTGTCATTGAAGACAAGTTGTTGACCGATGTCTTCGTATATACTTTAAGACATTCATTATTATAATTGAATGACTTTTTCGTCAAAACTTTTGACATATTTTTGTTTATCTCTAAAAACACTTTAAGTTTAAGTCATTTAATTAAAAAACATTTTTTTGTTTCAAATAAATATTATTTCTTTAATGCAATTAATTTATGTCAATATCAATGGGGAAAAAGTTATGTGAATTTTGCCATACATTTGAAAAGTGTTTAAAAAACTTTAGATAAGAATATTTGAAATAATAAAATTCAATTTCACTTAAGATTGTGTCATATTTTTTTATATTTTGACTAACGATTAGATATTTATTAATTTCTTCTTTCTTTTCATTCAAAATATATTTTGATAACAATTTTTGAATTTCATTTTCACTATTAATTTAAGAATTTTTTTTGTTGTTTTCAAAACATTTGTGTTGTTTAACGAGTTTTGATGTTTTGTTGAAAACATTATTACTTTAAGTGAATATAAAGAAGTTTTTTGTTATCTCTAATAATAATCGCGAAAATTCTTGTTTCAAAACTAAAACTTTCATAAATTCTTCGTCGGATCAATACTTGTGGACTCGAAGCACACAAATGACATAAAACCTGTTTTTTATTATTATTAATTAATTACTCAATTCTTGTTATTCTTTGAGAAAACGTTTGCCCAAAAAATAATGTGATATTCGTTTGAGGTATCGATCGATGAGTTCTTAAAACATAGACTCAAATATCGATTGGAAATAAAGATATCATATAATTAATGGCCAGAATTGGGGTTCAAATGAGAGTTCATTTATTTATTTTGATTCAATTTGACACTAAAGACATTCAGACTCGAACTCAACCCACGATTTGTTGATAAGAATCTGAAGTTTGAAAGAGAAATGATTTCTGAAATATCCGGTAATTTAGTTACGATAGAGTGATATAAATTTCACATTCACTTTGACATCACTTTTATTGACAGCAGTTTTGAAAATAATAATTCAATTCTGTTTGAAATAAATGAAAATTATTTGAAATATTTTTATGTCTTTGATTTGAAACAAATATATTCATTGAATGGTATTTAAAACAAACTATTGATCAAAAAATATTAACAATTTGTGACTTAATTACAAAAAATATGAGATTTTGTTCAAACAATTCAAACAATTTTTTGCATATCACTCGAGTCTGTTTTGGACGTCTCTTCAATAAGTTGCCGGAACTGTTGTCTGCACTCATACCTCTTCAACTTCATGGTCGCCGTAAGGAAACCACTCTCATGAGTGAATGGATCCGAATGAAGAGCTATATTCTTAACCTTTAAGACAATAATACGATTAATATATTAATCAAAAGCAAGAAATATCACGAATGAAGACCTGTTCCCATCCTCTCAAACCCTCACGTTTGCCAATATTGAGAACATCGTTAAACACTGTACTCTTGAATGCCTGCAAATTTAAGTCTATATCAAAGGGAGGCTTATATTATGAAAAGTCTTAAAGGTATACCACATTACGACAGGCCTCGGCGGCACTCAATAGCATATTGTTTTCACTGCACCACTGATTGATTCCGTCGACGTCTGGAACTATTATGGCTAACAGTGATGTCTGAAAACACTTTTGAATAAATGATTTGAATTGCATTTCATTCGTATATCACTTGAAAATAGTCGGCGTCGACATAGCACTGGCCGACGTAAATGCTCTGGATGTAAATGTTCTCAATCTTGTCGGGTGCTATATATTCCTTGATCTCTTTAGACCACGACTGCTTCAATTGAAACATGTGTTCCTTTCTGTCCAACACCTTAATGGTTCCATTCTTTGAGATTCTCATATTTAGACAATTATTGGCAAAGTTTTAGACAATCGGAACCTTATGCCACAGTCCAATGTCTCCGGTGTGGAACCAGCCGTCGTCGTCAAACACCTGTGCACTTGATTCTGGGTCCCTATAGAACCCGGAGAAGACATTGGTTCCCTTAATGCAAATCTATGGCAATGAAATGTTATTTGATTTTTGATATGTTTGTGTAAATTGAGTTCTCATTACTTCTCCGATTCCGTCCCTTTGAGTCAATATCTTGAGTTCCTTTACATCAACCAATTTGACGACATTACAGGCCAGTGGAGGTCCCAAATGGTCTGTCAATACATTTCAAATGTTATATTAAGTGGTTTTGCATTATATTTGTATTTGTTTTACAATTGGGTTTCAATTTTCATACAAAAATCATTGCAAATCACGTTTTGTTCGCAAATATTTATATAATATTAATATTTAATAATATTTTTGAACCTATTCTCGAGTTAAGCGAACTTTTGTTTGAATGAAAGTCAATAATATGTTATAAAATATGAAACATTAGATCCTATTAAACAATATTTTTGTTTTTATAATAATATTATATTTGTTAAAACATTTATTATTAATCTTATGAATGATTTTCAAAATGAATGATAAATGCATTTAATTGTTGATTGATTACTGAGACCACGAATAGTCTGTTCATCGCATTCAAAGATTTTCATTTAAATTGTAATTCAAAAACATTTAAATTTAGTCTCAATTCTCATAAACAGGATATTTAAGTAAATATAATATCGACAAAAAAAGCTAATAATAATCACTGGAATAATGTCTCATAAATATTCAGTTCGCGTATTATAAGTGATATTGTTTTTTGACAAAATAGGGGAACATTTGCTGTTCACCTGTTGATTGATCGCCGCAATGGGTTAGAGTCACAAAAGAAGAACATTCCGTCAAACCGTACCCCTCGATGACCTGTAGTTATAATTAGATGAATAAAAAAACTGTTAATCCATTAAACCATTAAAATAAGAATTTAAACAAAATTCAAAGTAAAATATTTTCTGCAATTAAGTCATTAAATGAAAAAATGTTTGATAAAAGTCTTCTCAAACGTCTTCTTCTGATACGCTTTCCAAACGATTTTGTTGATTATGAATGTCTTAACAGAACTTATGTTATGAATAACTAATGAAAATTCTGTTCAATTCATTCCTTAACGTCTATTCATTTAAAAGGACAGAGAGTTCACACCCGATAAGACCTATCGCTCAGTTATTATTAATTTAAATCAAATGTTTGTTTAATACAAATTGTGATAAATTGAGACAAATTATGTCAATACTAACCCAACATCCAAACGAAGAGCGCATAAAATTAAGAACAGTTGAAGATATTTGCGAAGAGCCAGAGATGAGTAGTTTTAGATTTCCGCCCAAAGTCTGCTTAACTGTTTTGAAGACTACTTTGTCCCAGAAGGAAGTCGTTTGATTGACCGCTCTTTCATTATTTCGGTAATAATCAATAAAATGAATTCAGTTTTAGTGATAATAATAACGTTTTTCTTAAAGTATTTTTTTTTTCTTTGAGATTAAATGAAAAGATTTTCTCAAAAAAGAAATAAAAATCAATTTTAAAACTATTTTCCTTTACTTTAGGAACTCAGGCTGTTTTGACTTGAGTGCAATGTCCAAAACCCTCGATCGAACCCAATTGCCCCTGACTTTTGATATTACCTGAAGAATGAAAAAATAAATATTTGTTTATTTAATTAAAATTTGTTTTTTATATTATTTTATAATAACTCGATTATAAAGTCTGTTCAATATTCTGGGAACACATATCATGACAGTTGGCTGTAGCACAGGTAGGTCTCGAGACAGGTCCTTGAAATCGCCTGAATATATGCCAATACGACCGCCACAGTAGAACATACAGGCCTTCAAAGTGAGCAACAAAATAAAAGTCTTTCAGTAATTAAAAGTTCAAATAATATCGTAAATGAAAAATAAAATTAAAATGATTTTAATTAACTTTTAGTATTCTTTCGCGTAATTGAGCTGAAGATAAATAGGAAATCATTGTCTCATCTTTGAGACAGATCTTCGAATCCTGTTTACAAACAAACAAATTAATTATTTTTTGTTTTACTTTTGTTCTCAAAACTGATTATTATATTTTTGATTACAAAAAACAATCAAAAGAAACAAATAATTCAAATATTCACTAAATGCAAGAGAAGACTGGAAACGGTGGCCACCAAATTGCCGTGAGTTAACAGCACTGGCAGTTAATATCGATTGCGATAAAAAAAAATATTTAAAAAGTTTTAATTTTTGTTTAAAAGTCATAAACTTTGAACTTCTCTGTTCTTAGCGTTTACCTCCTTTAGGATTTCCTGTCGTTCCACTCGTATAAGAGATGACTGAAGTTTTAAAGTTTATTTTTGAAAATAAAAATGTTATTCAATTAGAGTTTGCATTGATTTCAAGCATTTATCAGTGGTTGTAATACTCGCTAAATCTGTTGACTTCGGTATCTATTGATAAGAATATTTAGATTTAGAATTGAATGAATTTTAAGGGAAGTTTACTTTGAATGTTTTCAAGTTAGAAATACCAAGATTCTATTGAAATGATTTGGACTTGAATTAGTTTTTTATCGCTCAATGATATGTCATTTTCACCTCAATCTCTTTGAAGGCGTATATGTTGATAGCCTTCTTCTCGCCACAGAGTGTTGTCTCGGGATGCAAGTGATCACAGGTGAGGATGAGGCTATCGATCCTATACCTGACTGAACTCATCACTTGAATCGCCCTTTCGTTAGAGTCAACGATAACACACTTGGGCTCAACTGAGCATAGATTTCATGATTCGATAAAAGTTATTAATTTTTGTTGTTCTTGTGCTCAGAAGGGCTTACTTTGTTGAAAAATGAAGCGCCAGGTGTTTGACTCAGACGTATCAAAGATGGGAACGACAGCCATCGAGTAGTGATAGCACGCGTACTCAGCTATCATTAACTTTAAATAATTTCATTCAATTTATTTTATTTGTTGTGAATTATGTGAAATGAAATATACTTTACTTTAAAGTTATTTCGACTGAAGAATGCAATTATAGTATTATTATTCGGTTTGCATCCAATGCTTACCAAACCCGAGCCAAAAGTCTTTACCCGAAATAAGATCTGTTGAAAAGTAAAGATTCATTAAAAAATCGATTCAAAGATTGCTTTGAATTATGAATTCATTGATAGAAAACCTGATCATAAGTATACCACTCATAAGCGCCAGAGTATGGACTTATCAGACCTAAGCAGTCGTTTTCCTCTATAATTATAGATCAAAATTTGATAATAAAATATTTTCGTGAGTTTTTAGAAATATTTATTTTTTAAGTGAACTCTAAAAACGGATAACTCACTCGATATCTTAAATCCGCGATAAACACAATCCAATAAAGTCTTGATTTGTGGCTCAAATGTTAGCAAATATTTTCCCGTTTCAACCATTGATGAGCTTTTTATGCACTAAGTGTTTGACAATTAATTAAAATTTATTTATTTCTTCAATTGGTTTCGAGATATACCTTATCGATAGTCTTCGACTGATTCTTGAAGTCAGTCATTGCCAGCTATTTCTCATCGACAGTCAATGGGCTCTCAATTGTTCAATGAATTGTCAATTGATTGGCAATTGGTTTGCATTTATATTAACGTAGACTTTCATTATTACAAGAATTCACATAAAAATATTTTATTATATCTTTATATATGATATTATTTGATCTCGAATGAAATGTCTGATAATAACATGACTGCACGCAATGCAATAATTTTAAAGTTTAGTTCATTTTTCATATATTCATAACAATTGCATTAGTTATAGGTTTTCAAAAATATTGTATAAAAGAAATTATATATTTTTGAGATTAATTGTTAGATTAGATAAGATCTGAACTCTATATCGAAAAGAATTAACAACAAATTCAATTAAAACTATCGTTTATTTGTGTACTCTTTCCAACGATTTGTGAATTCAAGTTTAAAATAGAAAAAAATAATAATTTTATATTTCATACAAAATAAGCGATAATTTGATATAATTATCAGAAATTAAAATTCATTGAATGTTATCCAATGTGTAATTGATAGAGAGAGACCCTGACCCTTTCATCCCTCTATTATTAATCAAGAATTTGTTTGACCAGATTTTCAATTGAAGTTTGAATTTATTATTCTCTAAAAAATCGATAACTAATAAAATTAGAATAAAAAACTTTTAGGAGTTGTCTTAAAAATAGGGAAATTTCATTCAAATTTGAATTCAAGACTAATTTTTCATTTGATTTTGTTTTGTTTTACTTTTGAATACATTTTATTCAATGATTTTCATTAATATTATATTTAAATGAATAACTGATTCAATGAACTGGTATTAGTTTTATGTTTTATGGCCTCAATTAAAACACTTTTGACTTATTATTGATTCTTAAAATAATTTTCGGAAAACAGACTATAAATTGCAATTAAATTTGTTGTTCGACTCAATATTTTTATGAATCAAATCCCACTTAAGTTATTATAAGTATTTTTTGTTTATTTTATTATTATTTTTCAGTTAATATCGCATTTAAATCAAAAATTATTGAGCAATGATTGCAATAAATCTTTGCCTACATTTTCAGTGTTTTTTATTCACGAAATGAATATTTTAAGCAAAAAAAAAGAAGTAAAGAATAAAAATAATTTACATTTTAATTCAGGGAATGTTTTTCTTGTGATTCAAATCATATAATATATAATGTAATTGCAATTTATTGCTAACATTTCCAACAAAAAAGAGCGCAAAGTCTTTGGTCACACAAATTGTGGTAATATTTTTATAGGTTTTGTAAAAATATTATTATTTCTAATTAAATTCGATAATAACTAACGACTCGAATATAATTTATTTGCTTTTTATTTCAAAATAATTAAATTTAAAATAATTTTTTGCAAAAAAAAATTCAATCGTAATTGAGATAAACAGCAATCAGACGGCTATTAATTAGGCCTTTGGCTCAGTTTGTACTCTAAATAGAGTATAAGTCATCATTGGATGCCTTGTTATTCACATCCTATGATCGGAGAAAGAGATTCAATTAGTAGTGAATTAATACAACGATTAATATTGCTATTAATCTTACAATTCGTACTCAAATATATAATTAAAATAAATTATTTCAAACTTATCGACGATTTGTATTCAGATAGTAATCGCCAAAATTTAATGTTGTTTAAAGTTTTCCCCTTTTTATGAAAACAGATACAAAAATGAGTTAAAACTAAAGTTATATAAAATATTTTGATTTAATAATTGATTTTTATTCGAAAGTTTCAGAAAATGTTTTTTTATTTGAAACAAATATTTTTCAATTACAAAAACAAATATATTTTCGTTAAACTTATGTTTTGACTTCAGATCTCAAGAGTCTTGAGATAATCACATGAATACTAAGTGGAAAACAATTGCAAATATCATATAA
The DNA here is from genome assembly GCA_034700825.1 of Quadroppia sp. Gr-Ori-00064. NCBI lineage: Eukaryota > Metazoa > Arthropoda > Arachnida > Sarcoptiformes > Quadroppiidae > Quadroppia > Quadroppia sp. Gr-Ori-00064. Next base: position 3,249 of record JAQIXR010000582.1, on the reverse strand, counting down.
TTATTGATTTCTATCAAAATAAGTGATCATAAAAATTAAAGTAAAGTCTAACGAAAACTAATTGTTATTTTAATTCATTTATTATTTCTGAGAAATATTTTCATTTCGATCGATATTTTTTACCTAAAACTTGAGATAAATTCAAAAAACTTATATCTAATAATAAATGTCTAATTTGCGTGCGAAGACAATTTGAATGTTGAGCTGTGCTACCTGTGCTACCTATGATACCTGTGCTCACATTCATGCTCTAAATTAGTTCATTTCTTATGATATGCGTAGCTTTTGATCAATAATTCACTACATTTTTGACTCAATTTTCAATATTAGAAAATATTTTAATTTTGGTTAAGTTTTCAAAAATAATAAAAATTTAAATAATTTTGTTTACATTGAATGTGAAGAAACAAATCCAAAACTCCGTTTCCTTTATTATAAAGACTTTATTCTTGAGTTTTAGCCATTGATTGCTTTTATTGTCGATAGATATTGTTTTTGGACAACATTTCTGCTGATTTCGTCTGAGATCTAATACCAGAAGCGATGAATAACCCGAAGAGAATGCCGTACTTCAATCAGGTGGGAGGAAAGGATCAGGTGGTGCTATCCGAGGGCTATTTGCCTACAGACAAGATATTCAAAATAGACCGCTATTTGCGATACTTCGGAATGTTGTCCCAAAGTATCGAAGACTATCTTCAGGGCAACGTTAGGGGAAAGCTCAAGAAACCCACCAAACGATTGTATGGGCTCTCAATCCTAGTCCTCATGACTATAGTCTTCGCCCGGAATATAATACTGGCGTTCGTGGAGGACGTGGACGTCAGAAACATCTTAGGAGAGGCTATAACCGCCCGTCCGTCCCAACAGTTGACAATGGCTTTGACCCTTTGGTCGGTCTATACTTTTCTATTGGCGCGACTCTACTATAGAGGAGAGAAACTCCGGTACATGAGTTGGTTGTCACCCTTTGCCGTCTTCAAGGGCTTTATCTCCCCTTCCATTATGGGTTTGAACACTGAGATGACTGACCACTGGTTCGCGACGACTAAGAAACTGTTGGCGCAAATGACTCTTTGCACGAACATAAGGGCAGCCATTGGATCAATGATGATGGCATGGGTGGCATACGTGAGGCTCAGGTCCAATTCGGTGAGCGAGTCGTTCACACTGTACTGGACAGTGGTGTTGACGGTTTGGGTCTACTTCTGCTCATCCCTGACTTACATCAGTTACGGACACTTCATATCCCTGTCCTACTATTTCCGGATGCGTTTCCACAAAGTCAACGAAGACATCGAATCCATTATAGCTCCCGACAATCGCATGAAACCCAACGAACGGTGCTCTACACTGAGTCATGTGCTCAATGAGCACAATGAGCTTTGCATCAAGATCAAGGGTAAGTGCTGGCCAAGGGCATTGTGATTGAGATGACATTGATGCAAATGTTTGGTAGAGTACAACTTGTTTTGGGCCAAGTATTTGATGTATACCTACTTCATGTTTGTGGCCATAATCTGTTATACGACATTTCAGGCATTCTTTACATACAATCGCATATTAGGTATGAGTTATGACTTATGTCTCAACACTTCTATGCGTTTATAACTACTGGTATTTTGTTGTCTTTCCTGACAGTGCGATGTATTATGTTCTCACTGGCACTGGAAACGGCATATCTGGTTACGAAAATCTCCATTTCCGCTTCACGACTGGCCAATGAGGTCTGATAGGCATAGGAATGGTGTCTCGAATTGATATCAATTGCTTTTGATTTCTAAAATCATTTCTAATTAACAAATGCATGCATTGTCTGCCCTCAGGCCCACTCCTCCTATACCAGACTGATCCGGGTGACATTCGATAAATATCCAGTTGAGCTTCAGATTCAGGCAAGTCAGCACTCAATTGTCTAAACATGCCAGTCCTCCAGCCCTACTCCAGTCCTACCAGTTCTCGCCTCACAGTTAGACTGCTTTTGCAGTCATTGAAAACAATTTTATTGAAAACGTTTCAAAATTAAAACATTTGTTGTGTTTATGTCTGTCTTCGCAATCAATGTCTCAATTCGTTTCTTGTGATTACAGCTCCGAATGTTTATCCAACGCCTGTCGGGCCCCACAATTGGCTTCTATTGTCTCGATCTCTTTGAGATCACTTATTCGACTTACGCTTCTGTAAGACATTTGAAAAATTTTATAAACATTTTAGCCTTGAGTTAAAAATCGAGACTTTTTTTTCGAAAACTTGAATTAAGTTTTAATTTATGCACTTTTGGTGCAATTCTATCACTTTTAATGCATTTATTATAACGAATCACTTGTGCTATAAAGCGTTTGAAGTCATTCATCATTAGAATGAATATATTTTTATGAGATATAAGTGTTGTATTCAATGAGTGCCATTCGATAGATAATAGCAGCGCTCGGACAGAACTTTCTGCTTATCGTCGACTTTGTTCGCTCTTATGCCGAACTCAAGGAAGAACAACAGGCGAAAGAGGACTCTTTGGCCGACGTCTTCGACATAACTAATTCGACTTTCGACTTGAATTCACTGTCTTTGACCAGTGAAGCCCTAAAGGGGGCCATTCCTGAGACCATAATCTGATTCATTTTCAGGTAATTAAACATTTTTATAATTATTTACAATATTTTCTAAAAAATACTTTTTATATTCTGTGTTATATATCGAAAATTAGGACAATTTCGCCAAAATTGTCGCGAAATTTGGTTTACGTTTGACATAAATGAATGTTTTTTTCAAAATTTGATTCATTAGAAGAAAATCAATATCTCATCAAATCTTTTAAAATACTGTTTCTGTTATTTCAAAATTTGAATTTTTTGTCAGTTTTTAACATTTGGTTTATTTCTTTAATCTTTTGCATGACTGGAAGTCTTTTCATTGAGTTCTTTGCAATATTTAAATCAATACACGATTACTAATAATATAATTGACACTAATTTATGAATGAAATCAATTAAGAAATATATGATTGAGTTATAAATGTGTTGTTTTTTGTGAGCAAATGTTGGTTTTATTGCTTAGAATTGTGTGATGAGACAGTTGTGGCAGTAGTGGCCCAATGGGTCACTTGTTATCGCATTTTGTGTCACATTATGCCATAAATTGTTTGATTATAGCATTTGTAGCACAAGTTTGCTTTAATTTATTCAATTAGCGGTTATAGACAGCTCTCTCTCTCTCTCTCTCTCTCTCTCTCTCTCTCTCTCTCTCTCTATT
>JAQIXR010000581.1:0-23635 GCA_034700825.1 Quadroppia sp. Gr-Ori-00064 | reverse complement strand
AATCAACTTCAACAATGCTATTGTTGTCGCTCGCGAGCCATTCAAAAAAATTCTATTTACTTATGAAACAACTCTTATATATTATTTGTGTGAACACAAGAATTATTATACCGAATGTCGGGATGTTTTGCCACACTTGAAACGAATATCACTTTTCACTCTATGTTTTACATTGAATAACAGAATAATAGAAAAATAAATTTTAAATAAAACTAAATTTAATCCAAAGAATCCTTTTCTTCAGATCCTTTAAAACTGAAAACCTGTTTATTGTCCGTAAACAGAGATATAAAAAATAATATGAAAAGTAGTTATTGGTGTGAGTGTTGGCCCACAACTAATCGAACAGGTATTCTAAGCAGACATACTGTTCAGTATTAGATAACATTAGAGCACAGATACTGTATGTTAAGGCCTAATGCAATGGCGAACTTCATGCTATTGATCCGGCGCTGAGTTTTGGTTGACGTCAAGGCATAGTGTTTATGCCATACCAATAGCACACAGATCTATGGGCTATGAGAGCAATGGAGAGCACGATAGTTATAAGTGAAATGAATTCTTGATTGAATATTCTATATATAAATACTGAAGGCGTGGGTGATATCGGAATCATATAATGAATTTTTTTGCTTCAAAACTCTTTACAAAGAGATATGTTTTTGATATAAAACATTAGAGTAAAAACATTATAAACGATATGATCAAAAACACCGAATTTATGATTAAAATCTTATTGAAAATGAAGAACTCAACGATGAAAGCGAACTATTGTGCTTGATCATTCTTTCATTAATGATTCTCTACTACTTATCATCAAATCATATGTGAATATCGAGAAAAACAATCTTTTATTCAACAAATATTCTGTTGTAAATCATCTGTAAATAGTCTCGAGTTTCAGATTTTATGATTAATTTATTATAGTTTTGCAAATATAACGATATTTTTGAGTTAATCTAAAAAATAAATAATTAAAAGTCAATAATCAAATCGAGAATAATATTCAAGAATAATATAACACATAAATAGGTTGAACGAAATGGTTGTGAAACTAATTATTTCTAAATATTACACAGTTTTTGCATTTATATTAAAATATAATTTAATTATAATTCGAAAACTTCGTTAAAATTCAATTAAATTTATAAAACATTTAATTTATTTGATAAACAACTCAAAAATGGTTTTGAATAATCAGTAGTATTTTATTCATAAATATAAACCACTTTATGGAAAAAGGGGTAAAAAGAATAGAAAATAACAAATGGTTAAAAAATGTTATCAATCGTAAGGTGACATTTCATTTCTTCCCCCTTTAGTGCTATTTTATAGAGAAAAGTATATATTTAGACAAAAATCAATAGGTTTTCAGTTGTTTACCACAGAATATAATTATATTGAAAAACACTCTTTCATTGTTTGCAAATAAAGTTTGTTTTTTTGACAAATTAAGAACAAATGAAAACTTTTAATATATATAAACGAGACTTTCGGTGCTATTGTTGGATCAGTTGATGCCTAAACACAATAGATGACTATCCATGCGATCGAACCAATACATTGTGTGAATGAAAACCGAAATTCACGTCACACTTAAAAATCGATAGAATCTAACACAACATTCAACTAAAATTCACTTTTTTCATAGGTTTGGATCTGTGTTCGCATCCATAGACACATACAGTATATGCATAAGATTTTTGGGTTTGAGTTCACATCCCAAACCACAGCCATTAATATCGAAAAAAACTCAAAAATCATTCATTTGTTGTAAATTTTGTTTTATATTCAAAAACTAGTCATCATTTTTGACTAATGTTTTGCTTCATTTGATTAAACCATTTATATTGGACTCAATTCTGATTTACATTCGCATTATTATACTTAATATTCTTGACACAGAATATTCTGAATATAAATATCATTTCAATTGATTATTGAATCGTTCCTCAAATTGATTCCTAAAACACTTTTTGCATAACTAATTGATTGCATTTGAGTTCAAATCTGTTTTATTATGTCTTCATTTCACGTCCAAAGCGTATCGGAAGTGGCGGTCGATTGGGGTGAGAGTCCGCACTGGGATGAGTCCCGACAGAGGCTGTCATATGTGGATTGCTTCACGAAACGCATCCATCAAATAGATCCCGAAAGTGGTAAATGTGAAACGTTTACTATAATGAGCCAAACGAACAAATCATCTCCGATGACAACAATGGCCATACCGTCCTCAACACAGTGCGAAACGGCATTCCTCATCACATTAGGCAATTCGATCGCCAAGTTTTCTCCGAATACTGGAGATGTCCTCAAATTAGCTGACATTGAAGGCGGCTCTTATTTTAACAATGGAAAGTGCGATACAGAGGGCCGGCTATGGGTGGGCTCTTTCACAGGTTTGTCATCACATTGTTTGTTAGGATTGTATTGAAAATCAAATTCAAATCAAATAAACAATTCATTTAACAATTTAATTGACTTCAGGAGAACCTGGAAATCCTGTGACAATGATTAGGGGCGCCGGGAGTATATACCGATTCAGTAATGGAGAACTACTGCCGAAGTGGAGCGGAATGTCCATATCCAATGGCATTGTCTGGTCTGCAGACAACCGAAAGCTGTTTGTTGTGGACACTATGGAAAGGTCTATCAACTGCTTTGACTTCGATATCGATTCGGCGAATATCAGTAAAGAACTGAAACTTCATTTCATTGAAACTCTCATTCATTTCATTCCAATAGCAAACAAAAAGGTATTTTTCACTTCAAACAGTGATTTCAGTTTCAAAGGAACTGAAATTCCTTACGGAATCACAACTGACGTCAGGGGAAACCTATGGCTAGTTGTCTATTACGGCGCAAAGATCCTAAACATTGACTCGAATACAGGTTTGTCTGATTTTAATCAATTGAATTGACTTTAATTTTGAGCAAATGTTAGGAAAAGTGATTAATAAGATTGAGATGAATGCAAATATGGTTACGTCTGCCTGTTTTGGGGGCATTGAATTGAACGAAATGTTCGTCACCTCATCATTCCGAGGCCTACCGGCCCAACAGATAAGCGCACAACAGGCCGGCCATACCTTCAAAGTGACCTGTTTTAGGGACAACTCATTCAAGGGTTTTGCTTCCAATCCATTCAAACAGTTCTGAATTAGTGATGAAATCGTTTCCTAATATTAAATATAGTTTACATATATTTTGAGTGAGTTTTCAGTTAGTCTTCAACACAAACACACAAATAGTGAACACAATATTGAAAAGAGATTAACAGTTAATGAGATTTACATCGATTTGTGATATGGCTTAAAAGGAAAGGGCTTTCATGTGACACAAGAATCTCAGTCTCATTGTCAATATTCCTGTAATTATATTTCATCGCAAAAGGGCTTAAATATATTAAACTCATTGTTAGCCAAAAGTTATGTCATTGATAGCCAAATGTAGTACTCATTGTGAACCCCATCACAGAAAGCAATTCTTGGACCAAATATTTGAGATATATTTTCAGATCATATTCTATGAAAAAAAGTGCCCGAAATTGCCGTTACATAAAACAAATGAACACATGTTTTGAGTGAGAATTAGTTACGAGAAAACAGTTGACAACTAATAATGACTGCAATAACAAAGAGCACAAAATAACTACAATAACTATAAGTGACTTATATTTGATTTAGTCTTAAAGTGATCTAACATTTCATATATGAATAACAATAGAGAACTCGATGTCCATTACCTCTCTGTTCGACTCAAAGTTTGTTGGCTTCGGCCTAACTCTACTCAATACCGATCCTCTCAAATGATAAGATTTCAGACAGAAATTTATACCAAAAACATAACACAAACCACATATCAATCAATACATATGTTGTAGTCATTCCTATAGTTTTCAAATCCAGCCAAAGATTAACTACCGGTGCGTTAATTCAAATGCGAATACCATTAGAAACGCTTAATGTTTTGAATGAAAAAATCCATAAAAAATAATATAAAATTTCTATAAATAAATTCATTGCCAATAATTAGATGAAACTAAAGCCAATTATAGTACAGAAAACAATTGCTTTCCTATCAATCGATTTGATGTCATCACGACTGCAAAGCTTGTGCTATATTTTAGATGAGATTTAGATATAAATTATTGAAAATATATATAAAATTGAAAGTATTGTTGAAATTAATTATAATTTTTAGACAAAAAGACGTTAAATATATATTTAAATGTTTTAATAAAATGAAAATTTTATTCAATTAGACATTGAGTGAAACATAAAAATGTTGACTCAATTATAAGCTTAAGAAAAATGTTTTATAAATATTATAATTAAATGAATAGTTTGTTAATAAATGTTGTATTGAATTAATTTATTAAATATATAATTGTTTTGTTATTAATGTATTTTCACTTCAATTTGAGAAAAGAATTTTTGAGTAAAATTTGTCTTAAATTATACATAAAAACCAATTTTACTGAAATATATCTTACAGTTTGTAAACCCATTACAAGAGTAACAAAACAATCGACTTTCGAATCAATTTTAAAAACTTTAATTCAATTTAGATTTAATTAAATATAATTGAAATTTAATTTAAAAAACAGCGCAAAGAGAAAGAGGAATAAAAACAAAGAACTCATTAATCGATACCTTATTAGTAGTAGTGAATGGAGTGTCCGATCGATTGGTCTTAAGTTCAACTCATTTATAAACTAATAATATATTCAAAAAACGTTATTTCAATTCAATTCTTCAATTATTTTTGATTCTTAAGTTGGTTTGAGAGCCAATCGAGACCTTCGTAGAGGCCATCGCCCGAAGTGGCACAGGTAGCCTGAATATACCAGTTCCGATTGCGAAGGGAATGGAGTCCCAACTTGTCTGTGATCTCCGCCGCGTTCATAGCGTTCGGCAAATCCTAACAAACCATCAAAACATGAGATTATGATAACAGACAACAATGAAGACAATGGACTCAAAGGTGAGTCACCTGTTTATTAGCGAATATAAGAAGTACGGCATCTCTGAGCTCATCCTCGGCCAACATTCGCATCAACTCTTCACGTGCTTCACCGATACGTTCCCTATCATTGCTGTCGACCACGAATATCAAGCCCTGAGTGTTCTGGAAGTAATGCCTCCAAAGGGGCCTAATCTTGTCCTGTCCGCCGACGTCCCAAACCGTGAAACTAATGTTCTTATACTCAACGGTTTCGACGTTAAAACCTATTGAGGAATACATGCAAAACATGTCAATGAGAGCGAGTCTGAGGCTGTGGTCAGCCTGTGGTGTCTGATCCAAACACTCACCGATGGTTGGGATTGTGGTAACGATTTCACCCAATTTGAGTTTATAGAGGATAGTGGTCTTTCCCGCCGCGTCCAACCCTACCATCAGAATCCGCATCTCTTTCTTACCGAACAGACCTTTGAACAGATTGGCGAAGATATTGCCCATTGTGTCAGTCGTTGGAACCGCTCTCAGACCAGTTCACACCAAATACTGTCAACCGATTCAAACAAATGTTAGTAATGTGTAAATAGTTGTCAAAAGACTAACGATTTGTTCAAATATTAGTCAATAAAACAATGAATTAATTGTTTTAAAACGAATTCAATAATTATTTGAATTATCAGTCAATGGATTGCTATTGAAATACAAGTCAAACGTTGTGTCGGTTTCGCACTAAAGGCCTAAACACTCATTCAATGCGAGCCAACACACAGTCAACTGACGTGGAATTGAATGCATTCATACATTACAGGCGACACCAGTTATGGACAATACAGCCATTCCTCGACAACAACCCATTCACCCAAACTTCAATCAATTTCAATACATTTCAAATCATTTATATTTCAAATCAATTTCAAATCAAATCAATATTTAAGCGAAAAATTCAATAAAAATAATCATTTTATTTCTTACCGGCGTTTTATGAATAAAAATGAGTCAAATGTCACAGAAATAACGTTTTGACGAATTTATAGATCCCTTGAATGATAATAGGGTTGAGAATAGGTTCGAATGAGTGCTCAACAATTCATATATTCCTTCGATGATATGTAACGTTATTTGTGTTTGAATTCATTGCACATATGAATGAAAAGGCAAACCATTTTGATTGTGAAACGCATGCTCTGAATGGGCTTCATTTAAATACATAAATGACGTCAAATAGTTTTGGCTTAAATTTAAAACATAAAAATATATTTTAAACAATAAAAATATTATAAAATTAATGATAAAATCAATTAAAATGTGATTTTTAATTGTTTTCTATAAATATTAACAAAATTTGATAGTTTTTAATTATTTATATTTGAATGAAAATATTATTTGTTTTAAACTATAAATCTTTACATAATTTATGGAAAACAATGTTTTGTTTTTGAATTGAAAGTGTGTTTGAAATTCAATTAAAATATAATTTCATTTTATTTAAGATATTTATTTTGAGCGAAAATATGGACATAAATAACATGAAAGTGAGTCCAAAGACATGACTAAATGCTATCAAATTCAATGATCTGATTGTCTGTCATCGAAGGTAACGGACCTGAAGAAGGAGTTGAAAGCCCGGGGTCTTTCAATTGTGGGCAATAAAGCGGAACTAATGGCGCGATTGGCACCACATCTGCAGACCAATCAGACGTTGAGTATCACTAATGATGACAGTCTTGGAGACAACAATGAGGCGGAACTGTTGGGCGAAGACATTGCCAACGAATCGCTGTCCAAAGCCGACGACCATCTCATCGATAATCTCTTGAACACTAAAACAACAGTCACTTCACCGAAGAAAGTGGCGATCGTTGAGACAAAACCCATGGCATTACTGGCATCGACTATACCAACGGCACCGTCGGATACGACTGATCCAAAACCAACTTTACTGAAGACAACGAATACAATCAAACTGTCATCAAATGAGTCCAAAGCACTCAGAGCTCAGAAGTTCGGCGACAATAAAATGACTGAAAGAGCGAAGAGATTCGGTGTCAACACATCCACAACTGATTCCACACAATCCAAGACTCCGAAGAATAGCGAATCCGTAATGGATTTTATGTTTATTTTTGTCAAACATTTATTTTTTGTTTTATTTCAGGGAATAGTCGACGAGAAACTGAAGGTAAGGGCACAGAGGTTTGGATCAGTCGTCTCGGAAAAGATGAAGAAAATTGAAGACAACGAAAAACTACTTAAAAGGAAAGAACGTTTTACCGGTACTACCAGTAGTAATACCAACCCTTCCGTTACTTCGGGACCACTTCTTAAGCGAAAGATCAGCTCATCTTTAGCTCCAAATGAGGTGAGAAATCAATGATTGATTCGATGAGAAATTTGACTATAATTTCAATATTGTCTTCAAATGGACGATAGGATCGCAAACAGCAAAGACTCGCCAGATTTGGTACCGTTTCATAACTGTCCAACACTTTTGACATCATTTTTACAACAATTTTAATTCAAAACTAATATTATATCCAAAACTGCACTCATTTTCACTTCTTTTGTTGACATTGAAATGCATTATAAATGAGATAAATATATAATAAAATAATGATTTAAATCACAATATATTTAACATTACAAACAATAACTATTTTAATTGAATTGAATTTAAGTTAGTTTTGCTTTAAAATCAAAATTGAATTTTCAAATAATTATTGGTTTGAATGAACAGTATCTGTATTTAGTGGGAAAACAATTTAAGGATTGATTTGTTAGTATTTAAACCATACATCCAATTGATTAGCACTGATAGCAGGGACAGACGGTTCGGTCGATCGACATTTTGTGCCACAAAATACAATAATAATAATTATATATAAATAATAAAAATGCTTTTTTTGTCATTTAATTGACATTAAATTAAAATAATGTTTTCAATTGATTTTAATGTACAAAAAGTGTCGACAAATCGATTGTCTGTCAAAAAATTTTTGAATCCATTGAATAAATGTTATTTCAATTAGTTTTTTGGTTTGAAATTATCATAAAAACTATAATGAAATTCATAATTAAATGATAAAAATAAGAATAGTTTTCATTAAAAAAAGAGACAAAAACTGATTATAATATTTCGTTTGAAAAAACAAATCACAAATAAATGAAAAGCGAATCAAAAAACGTGTTTAAAAATCATTTTTTTGTAACTATTTCTAAATCAAAATTAGTTTTGATTTTTATATCGATTTTTTGGAAGCAATTAGTGTCGAGAAAATTATGATATCAGGGGTTGGACTGTCTGTGATCGGAGAGTCAGAAGACCGGGTCATTTCCTATCCAAAAAGCGATATTTCAGACAAAACTATTTGATATTTTGTTAGAAAAAACTATTGATTAATAATGAGATAAATAATAATAATAATAATTAATTGAATGGCATTTCATTATATAATTCATCGCAACTTTTCATATATTGATAACTATTTCATTTATAATCAAAACTCAATAATAATAATAATTTTGTACTACAGCTGCGAAACGGTTGGATCCGAACACCCGATTCTTCGGCAAAAATTCGACCATAAATTGAAAAGTTTTTGTTCAGCTTTTGCTCAGAATTCAAGTCTAAAACATTTTTGTTAGGGTTTGGTTGTGAAGAACATAAAACAGGGGTTCAAATGGCAGTTATTATGCAAACAATGTATTGCTTTTAAAACAGTTTTCGTCATCTCTTTAGCCCATAACAACTGCCCGGCGCTCACATCCCATCCCATCGCTTATTAAATTGATTTGTTTTCTCAAATATATATAAACTTTGTTTCAATTGTTGAAAATGTAATTATTTGAGCAATTCTTATATAATATATTTATTTATATATATCTATAGAACGTCTTTGTCTTACGGTTGCGGTGACTGAGACTCAGGCGGTTGTGGCGAAGGCTGTGATTCTTGTTGTTGTTGCTGTTCTGGTGGTGGGGTCTGTGGTTGATCTGTCTGTTGATGGTTGGGTGCCGTTTGCGTCTGAGGCTGTGTTTGACGAGATTTTGTAGGCTTTCCTACGAAAGGCACTGTCGTTCGGCCGCCCGGCCCTGAAATGATAGCTCTTATCTGTCTTTGAGCCGATTGTGAGGCTATAAAATCGCCAAATATTTGGACAGGTGTCTCATCTTCGTCACCAGTGCTGCTCTCTTCGGGCAGTTTAATAGTGGAACGGGTGTTTCTCTGCATTTCCCGCACAACAGTTCCCCCTTTGCCTATAATACGACCCACTTGTGAGGATGGGATCATTATCTCGACCATAAGCACCGCTTCCTGAGGTCCGGCCGGACTACTGGAATAGCCTTCATAACCAACTTTACGAAATATCATGTATTGGGCCTTCCATTGGGCTTCAGGGGTTCCGATAATAGTAACTCTTCGCTCAGATAGCCGTTCCGTTTGTGTGGTCTCTTCTTTTGTAGGTTGAGCCACCTATAGGTGCCGTTTGTCATACAATTAGTCTATAAATCAATACAATAATCAGATCTCAAACCTTAATACTGGCGCCAGAATTGCTGATCATTTCTTTAATGGTCGATCCCTGGGTGCCAATGAGAGCGCCGACTGCAGTGTTAGGTATATACAGAAAAACTGTCTCTTTTGTCTGATCCCCGCCCTGTACTGCCAGATAACCTGCAGCCAGAGCTGAAGCCGATGGCTGAAGACCTGAGGCAGTGGACGCATACATGGGTTGAGGCACATTTCCGGCATAGGGGGCCGGAGGGTTGTAAATGCCGAATGGATGGTTCGATGGCGGACCTCCTCTCCCTATGACACCAGATGATGGACCCGGCATTGAGTAGTTGGGCGCACCTAATGTGGACATCATAGCCATGGGATGTAAACCGGGAAACATGACGGCCTGGGGGGCAATGGCGGCCAAATCCTGTTCGTATGACTGTCGAAGTCTTTGACTAATCATTGCCTCGGCTTTGGATATACTGTCGGAACAGCCCTTAATTGTTATGATTCGCTCCAAATTGAAACTATTCACGTCATGTATAGAACTGTTGAGCACAAGGAGGACAGGCATTACGATCAAAAATGGGTTCGTTTTTCATTTATTTCATAATTAAAACAATAAATTCATTCAAATTAAACCTATTTTCATATATTTTGAAATATGACTCAAAATGCGATAACTTTTCAATATTTCTAATAATTTGTAAAAATTAAAAAAAAATCGTTTGAATAAGAAATGAAATTCAAAACAAAGTTCAATCTTAAGCTATGATCAACTGCTTTATGAATATTTGATCCAATGGTAAAAATTGTAATATTATTGAAGCGAACGATCGATAGAACAATAATTATATAAAAAGTCATTTAAAGCATAAAAAATATGAATTATATTGTGTCTCAAACCTGGAAACAGTGATCTTGGTGTCCGTCTGTTCCATGATTCGTTTGATAGTATTACCCGACTTCCCAATGATCCGACCGATGAGGCTGTTGTGCGCCAATATCTTCAGTGGAATCTCTCCTCTATTCGTATTGTTTGCCTCCGTTTGCATCACTTCCAATATCTTCTTACAGGCTTCGGAACAGTTCTCTGGATTGCCATAAATTGTGATCACTTTCTCGAGAGCGCCCGCATTGTCCTTCCGGTGCACATCCACTCTGGCTCTCGTCTGTTGAGTGATTTGTCTTATTGTTCCGCCAGACCGGCCAATGATGGCACCGACCATATCGCTCAGCACTAGTATTCTATAGGTTTAGCATAAGATTAATTGCTATCAAATAACTCAAAATTAAACCAAAAATTCATCAAAAATTAAATTTTATAAAAAATAATATAATGTTATATATTATCAACAAATCATTAATCAAATATTGAATGAAATTCTTTTAGACTTTTGTGTCCATTGAATGCAAAGCAAAGTTTCACAAATTTAATGAAAAATATTTAATTTGATTTAATATAAATTTTCAAAACATTTCGCAAACGAAAAGCGCTTAAAATATAAGATTTATATGAATTGAATGAAATACCGAAGAGGAAAGTCTGTTGGTCTATGAGGTGATGAGACATTCCCTGAGGTATGAGATGAACGAAACGATGACCTATGGTTGCGGGTCTGTCCACTTCGGGGCTCTCTTTTGTCTGACATAACGAACTCAGCCTTCAGTTCGGAGCCTTCAATGTTCTGACCATTAATTTGTGTGAAAGCACTGAGAGATGAGAAGTGATAACAAAAATATAAGTCAACACATGTCAGCAATGCTAACGGCGCTCAAAGCGCAGTGTATGAGCTCTGGCATCACTTACTGATGTGCTTCTTCTTCGGTCTGGAAAGTGGCAAAAGTGCTGTACTCCGTCTCACTCTTATCGATACCTAACCGTCCAAAAGAACAGTAGGAAATGAGATGCAATGCAAAACAATTGCAATCAAAACAAAATCGATATTAAATTCAGACAAAAATTCTTTTCATACAAACCCTGTTCAATGTTCACGAGTTTTCCATAATTAGATAACAGGTCTTTTGCTTCTTCCAAGTCAACAGATGTAGGGATATGTGAGACAAGAATTTTGTTTCCGCGACTTCTGAACGAAATGCACGAATAGGTTAAAAGTTTGGACACAATTGTGTAAATCGATTGTAAATTATATTCAAATGATCTCAAAAATGGCAGTGAATTCACAGTTCATTAAAAAGTTTTTATCATTTTTTTGACGTTAAAAAAATTATTTTTAATTTGTTTTAATCAAAGCTCGCATTAAGTAATCAACGGAATATTGTCTGCGAAGGCCAGAGCACAGGCAAAGTATAACTGCGCCCGATATAGAGCACAGGGGTCTGACACAGTTGTGCACCGTTAGCATGAATGGAGTGGTGTTGAAGAGGATGGAGAACTCAATACATGGCCTATGCATTCATTTCGATGTCTACGAACGTCTGAAGACATTTGGCATTTGGTTTGTTGTGTGCGAGAGATATCACACACACAGTCAGGTCCTGTGCTCTACCAAACTGTTCAACTCATCGCACTGGCAGTTCGGCACTGAGTCTTTCCCGGCGGATGTTCTCATGGAAACGTGATGTCAGATTTGCGTCATTGGGTCGACAAGAATGGATCAAACGATATACTGTATAGACCTACCAGTGCTGGCAATACAACTGCCCCCCAATATGTGTGCCACACAGGCATCACATTATGGTTTATTGCCCTTTACTTCCATATAATAATCGCATCGAATATACAGTATTAATATTAATACATTGAATGCATTGAAAACAACGTCTCAACAGTAGAGCAGTTGTGATAGCATTAACTTAATTAGCATTTGAGACACATTTTGACCAAAGATATAGATATCAATCGATTATAATATGACTTACTTTTTGTTTTGAGGCACTGATGGCTCAACACATAGAGTAGATCCCATCAAATTGAACCCTGGATTATATCAATGCAAACATGTATTAGTTTTAGTCGAAATCAAATATTTTAATTCATTTGTATTTATTGTTAACAAAAATATGAATTCAAATATAAAGGAAAGAAAAACAAAACGAAATGAAAGTAAAAATTAATTACATTTTCATTATTTTCGCAATCATTATATACTTTGAATAAAATCGATATCCTTTTAAAAGACCGGCTTTTGAGACATGCCTTCAATAGTATGTCATTTATTGTTATAAAACTAAACTCAATATTATTTTTCAATTAATATAAGGCATAAAAAGTTATCACTCAATGAAATGAAGAAATAAGTCATTCGTTAATTATTTTCAAAATTCATAAAAACTTAACAATAATTAAAATTATTATTGATTTTGAAAACACATGAAAAGAGACAACGAATGGCTTATTGTATGCCAAACGAAATGCATTAAAAAATATAAACATTCAACAAATGTTAGGCACAGACTGTACCTGAAGTTCAGGCATCAGTCATAACAGCAGGCCTTCTCTCTAGTGGGATGGGTAGGGAAAGGCCACTATAGCCGTGCCATTAGTGAGCCTGTAGTTTGCATAAGAGGGAACTCAAAGGCATTTATGATCACAATTGACGTACTATTGGTTTGGATGTCTTCAATGAAAACATGTCTGCCTTTTCATTGATAAAAAGCCGACAAAACAAATGACAAATATTTTTGTTCACAAATACATTATAACTAATAATTAGTAAATGTTTTCAATGAAAATAAAACAATTAAAAGGATTGCAATCAAAACAATAACACGAAATACATACACAAATTGAATGCAAATTAAATAACAAATGAAATCAATTGAACAAAAAATGCAATTAATTATAACTTTTATAATGTGTTTAATAAACAATAAATCGCTAAATACAGTGAAAAGTGAGTCAATGAAAGCAATTGCATTACCGTTCAATTGGTTGATAGCTTTGTTAGTATCGGACGAGTCGTTGAGTTCGAGGAAAGCGAACCCCTTTTTAAGGGTTATTGATATTGGATTGCAATCACATTGTATTAATATATTCTGCAGATCTGATTCACAGCAATCAATTGGCAAATTACCAATGTACAATTTATTCATTTTATATTAAATTCACCTTATTATCAAAAATAAGGGGTATTTTCTTAAAATATAAACTTATTATCAAAAATCTATTTCTCTTTATGTATAATATTTATAATACTTAATAAAAAATTATTTACAAAATAATTACTTATTATTATTAATAAACTTTCGATTGTTTTTATCATTAAAAATAGTTTTCAAAATAAAACACAATTTTATAATAATATTAAATAAAATTATTTTTCACTTAAAAAAATGCCCGAAAAGTCAGTCCTTTTTGTCGACAAATAATAATGATTTGATTTTTATTTGATTTCACAATCGATTGCAAAAAAAAGTGTTTGAAAGAGAGAGAAGAAAAACGATTATTAATATTGAGATATAATTAAAAACTTATTTAAAAAAAGTTATAAATATTTGTCGGAGTGTTTGAGTTGAAGGGAAGGGCAATAGAGTAGTGATCAAAACATGTGAGTCAATGATATGAATGCAATGATCGCTCAGTCATATAGTGTTACTGCTGTGGGCCTATGAGTTGGCCACACATTCCCATAAATGACGTGCGCCACCAAATGAGCATATGGTGCCAATGTTAATATAATACCTTGAGCATACCTTGAACATACCTTGATACTTTGGGTCGAGCACTGATAGGTATGGCATACACTAACTTATATACTCGGCACCGGTACATGTTGTCCGCCCACCTGTTGTACAAGTAGGCGAACCTCTAGTAATACAATACTTTTAATCCAATTATAGCATTATTGTTAACTTTCCTCAAATTCGGATCACATTTACTCTAATGATTAGAGTCTAACTAATGTTAATGAAATGTTTGTACAAATATTGTTCACAAAAAGTTCAAATGTGATTATAAGTGTTTTTAATGCGTTTGTAATTAAAGTGATTATAAAGTTATTTAAGAATTCATTTCAAGTAATTTATATGAAATACTAATCAAATAAACTCTATATTCTTATAACAATTTCACCAAAAGTGGTCAACCATTAAAATCAAGAAGTGTTTACAATTACAACCAATTCTTTATATATTTTCAATGCATTTATTTTTGTTCATTTGATTTAAGATTTCTTAAAACACTCTTTAATCCTATGATTCAATACAAGTATTCTTTAGTAAATACAGAATATTCTTATACTTAAAGAAAATTTTTGAAAACTATTTATTTTCGTCAATATTCTTGAGAAAGAATTTACTTCTCTTTTACGAAAATTAGTTTCAATTTACTAATAATCGCTGCTTTGATGCCCTGATCAGTCTATGAAAACATTTTCATATATTATTCGACTATTTTATAACACTTTATATAAAACGTTATTTCACTTAATATAAAAATTAATTTCAATTACAATAAGTACACAATTAGACAAAAGTATAATAAATATCAATAAAAATCTTTTTAAACTCTAATTCACTAATAATTTAAATAAAATTTAAAATAAATGATTAAATATTTTATTAATTCTTGAAAATAAAAAAAAATTATATAATACTATGATATGTTTAAGAGTTTTTTTAATCAACAAAATTATAATATAATACAGTAGTTGACGTACAATGAAATCAATGCGTCACTGAATATGAGTTTTAATGTAAAAATATTTGTTTTCATCAGTTAATAACTAATGGTTTTTAAAATTCAAATACTATTCACTTATTTTCTAAATATCATTCGTTAATAAAAAATAAAGTTTTTTAAATTGAAAAATAAATCTTATTTTCATTTTTTAATTTCATGTTTTATATTCAACTTCAATATTCAATAGGTTTTATAAATAAAATTTTGAGCAATACTTTAAGTGTTTGAAAACATTTCAAACCATTTCAATCTCAATACCGTATATACAGTAGTTATAAACTTTAAATCCAAATAATTTTGTTTTCTATAAATATATTTTATTTTATATAATTTTTTGTGTAAATACAGTACTTGAAGGCAATACTTGTGACGCAAATTCCTAACAAAATATATTAATGTTTTTTATATGATATAAAATAAATAAAAACAAAAATTTGTATAAAAAGCATAATATTTGTTTGAATTGAAAAGCATTTCTCTTTGAAAAATAAAAAACTATTGATTTATTAGTGAACAGAGAATTCAATTCTTATATTCAATACTTGTATTCCTGGCTTTGAATCGACAAAAAGTATTCCTAATATAAACTGGTCTTATATTATGTATGTTATAGTAAACGAGAATAAAAATAGTGAACGAAATAGTAAAGTAGTGCAGAATAATCAATGAAAATAAGAAGTGTTTGCGTTTGTGCTAATAGTATTTGTGTTTGTGAATGACCTAGTGACATTTCCATGTGAACCCGACTGAACTCAATCCACACTTCAGTTCCTATGAGTGCGAGAGAGCTCTTTCGAGAGACACTATTTTTGCCCAAATATAGCAGAGATTTTATATAGCATTCAATGTGTTGTTTGTCTCTTATATTCGAGATATATATCACAGTAAAGAATATTCTTTGAAGTTCTGCACATTTCAAGTCATTGCACATAACTAACTATATATTAAAATATATAAATATTTCTAAATTTAATTAATTATATTATATTATATAACATAAAAAATCTATTTCTTTGTTATTTACGAAAACAAAGCTTCAAAAGCATTTGCGAACAATTTTTTCACATAGAAAACGACTTTCTATTATAGTAAAAAAGAAATATTATATAAAAATTTAATTAACAATAGTTTAAAAGTAAAGAAAAGATATTCGCAATTATTTGGTATATTTTATCGTAAAAATATTTTATTGAAATTAAATTCAAAGAAATAAGAATTAATTTAAAAGAATTTGATTAAAATTTTTGTTATAAAATTGACATTAATTGTGAAAATCTTTTAATCAAAAAATATATTTCAAAATATAATTGGATTTTTAAAAGATGACATTTTTGTGCTTATGTTTCATATAATAACTATAATGTAATTATATTTATTAAATTGCTTTTAATTACTAAAATATATCCCTTATTATTGCCAAAGAAGGGGTCATATTCTACACAATTAGGTAGCGATGAAAACACGTGATTAGGCTCTGGTTATGTTTGTAATGCAATTGAGCTCTGGATGTATTTATTTGTGAAATGGTTGCTAAAAATAGCTATTCGTTCATCCTTTTGACATTAGACGACGACTCCCTTTATTCCTAATATAGAAAACCCGTTGCATTTGATACAAACATACATAACTGCAGTATATATGCCATGTCCACACATACAGAGCACAGGCAGTAAGATAGGAAGGACACATGAGCTAAATTGTCGACTTTTAAGATTGACTCTCTATTCCCCTATTATTCTTCACGAGAATCAGGTCTGAGAATCGATCGATAAATACTGTTTAACATTATATAAGCAAAAGTATATACAATTTTAATGTTCTCTTCGCTCTTCTCGACTTCTGTTGTCCTTATTTTGAATTATATTCTTAAAGAAACAAATCTTAAGCATAAATATTGCAATTATTTTGAATTAAATATAAGTTTTGTATTATATTTAAAACTAATTTTCAAATTAATTGATATTCATTTAAAAATATATTTATTCAAAATTACATCAAAAATTTTATTGATTTTATATATAATTTGTCAAAAATATATTCTTTAGTCAAAAACTATATATAATTACTATATTTGAAGATTAAAAGATTATTAAATTTGTTTATAATATGATATTTTCATTTATATTACTGTATTATAACTTATATTTTCTTCTTTTCTCGTCTTTCATATCATTTTTCAATTACATCTATAGTTGTTTTGGTTGTCTGTCAACCAATGTCTTCCTTTTCTGTTTCAAAGAACAAATTACAAATAAAATGATTAAAAGACTTGAATTCAATGAAAAACATGTTTTTCAACAAAAAATATCGATTAATAAAATATTTATAACGTTATTAAGAACAAACCTCTTGTGTTTGGACTTCACTTTAAGACATTCGAGTCCTATATCGCACGGACACAACTCGTTGAGACTATAGTCGAGTCCACCCAAAGGAACGTAGCATTTGTGTCCCCTTTGAAGTTTGCTTTTACATATCCTCTCCCCGTGCTGTCGGGCACAGCACAGACCAGACTTACAGTCGCTGTCATCACTACAACGGGAACCCTTATGACCCGGTTTGGATGGAGTCTCACATTTGCCAAAAATGCATATCAATCCATGTCCGCACTGACCGTCCCGTCGACATAACATCCCTGCGTTGTGAAGATAATCGCATTGAAAGTAATGGGAATCGCAATACATGTCCGACTGTTCGCAATCTATGTCTTGTTTGCACTTTATTGACGTTATGTTAGTTTTATTCATTGTCTGATGGCTTTCAGCCAGAGTCAGGTCATCGGGAATGGGGTTGTGAAGCATATAACCAAAAATGTAAGCACATGTAGTCATGTGTAACGAAACACATATACAGAACAAAATGATCACTGAATTAGTATTGAAATTCATTTTGAATTGAATTCTGATTGTCATTATTATAGGTATTATATGTAAATGAAAACAACTTCACAAAAAACTTATTGAAAAAGTTATAATAACTGAACATTACATTCAACTCTCCATACGATTGTTGACCAAAACGATTGTAAGAGCAAATAGAGGCCAAACAGACCAAGACTTGAGTTTTTATTCAAAAACATTGCTTTCACTCAAGAATTCAGGTATAAATTGATATAAATCTATCAAACAGTGAACCAATGAAATGAAAACACTGTCCCAATATTAACAGCAAAGCCAAGTCTATGGCACTAATTGTTCACTCAATTTGTCTGAAAAGATAAACTGATTTATGAAGAAAAGTAAGGTCTGGGAAACTATAGCCTTTCCATTGGGCACCTGTTGTTGGAGTAAACAATATATTTTTAAAGTGTCAATAAGTCAACTCTGGGCTCAAAATTGTTTGTACAGAAGAGTGGAATCACATTTTGGGAATAACTAATCCATACTTCGCTCAATTGGTGGTCCACTGAGTCCACTGTCAAGTGTGTCAGTCAGGGATTGTGATTAACACCAGAGATAATGAGCTTTTGGACACTCATTGCACACTCACAGCACTAACACGTCTGTCAGTCTCACAAATATATAACTGGATCTCAAAATGTTTTTCACCAATAGATAGGGTTTAGAAACAATTAAATATATTTAGACATCCATTCACTCATATATTGTGTTGAATTGTTAACAAAAATGTCTAAATCTCATCATAATTGCTGTCTTCCAAATGTCTTCACCTGTTTTAGACATTATTGGCCACAACTCTTTTCAAGGGTTAAGTAGTCTATAATTGAAATATAAAGTGTTATTTGTTTAATAAGAACTCATTTCTCGTGAAATGAGTGAAAATGTTTGAATATTCTGTTGAAAAGTTCATTATTTGTCAATTATATTGATTTTTGTTTTGTTCTCATTTTGTTGTCATTTTGTTTTACATTAATCTAAATGTATTCAAAAATCACAAAAGCTTTTTATCACAACTAGAAGTCATTTACTGTATATATATATTTCTATACATTTTCTTCATTTGATTCTCAATTCCTTTTATAAACTCGTCATTCATTTCAGTTTTAATTATATTTTTGTGATATTTATTAAAGTTATTGAAATCATTTTGACGTATAATTATGTGATACAATTGTACTGAAGCTCTCAAACCCTAACCCTTGACCTAACCCTCTGGACAATAGGCTATTTCAAGCATTTTCATAAAAAAAAATTATTTTCACTTTATATTTCTCTTAATCAGAAACACATTCTTTAGAGACATTACTATTGAAAAAATGATTAAATTCTATCAAAGAATATTATTCACTTCACATATGAGTGAAAGATTGGATTTTAAAAACATATTTTGCTTTTAAAATATTTGAAAGTATTTTAAAATCATTCGATGAAACGATTGGCAAAAAATAGTTTAAATAAAGGGTAAGATATGTCTAACTATTCATATATGAGATCCCATTTTTAGATACTGTATTCGTAAACTAACCTCAAGGAGAAAGTGGGAGAGAGAGAGAGAGAGAGAGAGAGAGAGAGAGAGAGAGAGAGAGAGATCTAGTTAGTCATGAATTATGATTGTCATTCAATCGGCTTAAATATTATGTCAATAAATTATATGCAATTTTAATGTTGTTATAGTTATGTCGATGGATTTAATTACAATTATAAGTAGATATTCGTTATTGTCTTCAATGTATTTACATATCATTTGAAGTTTTAATGAATTTCATAATCAATAATCAAAAGCTTTTTCCATATATAGTATTAAGTCTATAAATCCAACAAAATATTAGCATTTGTTTATGTGATATGAGTTTAGGTTAACGTAAGGCTAATTGAAAGCCATCTCTATGGAAAGGGATCATACGGTATGATTCATACCTGTGCGCGGATTGAAATCTATATGAGTCTAAAATTGTTTACATATTCTCAATGATTGCAATCAATAGACTGTAGTCTAACACAGGATTCGCATTAAAACATTTAATTCACTTATAATTCATTCAAATAAATATATAATTATTTAATTGAAGATAACATAAAAAAATATAAACCTTTCCATCGGTTGAAGCCGTAAAGCATTGGTTAAATTAAGAGCATTTTTCTCATATATTAAACACAATTATAAACATATTTTCGTCATAAAAGTTAAAATTGAAATGAAAATTGTGTTCAAAATTAATCAAACATTATATAAAAATCGCTGCAATTCTTGAAATTCATTCATACCTCAACTTGTTTTGGTTGAACATCTAGTGAGTCGACTTCATGAATATAATAGCCAGGTCCTGTCTTCTTGATGTCGTACCTGTGCTGACGAGGAAAACTTTGATCTTTCAAATGATCCGAGTCTTCATGATTGCGGTCCACGTCTATTGTTTGCCACAAGTCTTTTTCAACGCTCAAGGGCTCAAGTTCTGGTGCTATGGATTGTATGGAAATTATATTAAATTTCTTATATAATTATATGATAGACAAAAGTGATAGGTTTGGGAACTGGAACAATAGCCGACCCCTATTAATAGGTTGTAAAAATATTGGCTGATCCGAGTCGTTAGAGTCGTTGTCGCCATCGCTCAACACTGCTTTGGAATCCATTATTGATTGGTCTGAAAGACTATTAACATCTGTTCCATCACTGGCGTCGACATCAAGTGGAAGCCACTCAACGCCTCCTTCACTATAAATGGGTTTTTGGCTCAAATCCGACAAAAATTCATTTTCAGAGAACTATAAAATCGTAAATCAATTTAAAAATTCTTATTTCAAACTCAACAAAATCTATAATACCTTTTGGTCAGGCGTTTGATACAAATCCTCGAATTTGTCTTCATTTTCAAGTTGTTGTCTTAGTTTTTCGAGAAAAGTAAACACTTTTCCATCGATTTCAACATTATTTTCATCTCTTTTGATGTTATTCTTCATTCGATGTCTATATTTATCGTCGTTTTTGTCATTCAAACTCGAAATCACTTCATCCCCAATGTCTGTCTCGTAGTCATTGGGCATGAATTCAATGTTTGCTATCATGTCGTCCACCTCTTTCGGGCTCAGGTTCATCTCAATTGAAGTTTCGGGTGCCTTATGAGCACAGGGAGTATTTTTATGATAATTATATTTAGTTAAACAAAATAATTAAAAGAGATTACAATTGATGGCGAAGACAGGTGTAAGAGTCGAGAGCACAGCCCCGGGTCATAGTCGATGCCAAGACGGTGTGTATACAGTATTTGTTTGATAACGCATTGGGTGTAGGGGTTGTCCCATCGATACCCTGTTCCATACAGTCTATCCATTTCTGTTTCCAATAATCGCAATGTTTTTCCATTCATTTGGTGTTGATATGTAGTGGCAGACAATTGAGGGTCAGTTGCATCCAACTCATCGACAATATCTTCCAGCTCTTCGCACCGACCGAATGCATTGTCTGTAATATAAACCAAAATCAAAACCAAATCTCTTTAACAAATGGCAAATCAATGATAATTTGTCTCAAATAAGAACACAATTTAAGCCATAAATTAATATTAAACAAAATTTTATAAAGTTTTCAATTTTTAACTTTTATTACAATCATTTGTCAATGATTGTTGTAATCGATATATAAGGGGTATTAGAGCTGATCAATACATTCAATACTATCAAAGTATACCCTGTAAGTGACTGCCCCTATCACTAGAATCTACTCATAAATGATAATCAAATAAATGGAAAACATTTCAAAATTCATTATTTATAATAATGTCTATAATGTCGACAATACATACCATCCAAACAGACTTCAGTTTCTTCGCATAGATTTTCAGCAAAAAGACATCCTATGATAGAGAATAAAAATTGAAATTTTTAACTCAAGGACATTTAAATCACTTGTTGTGTACAGACAATGACACCAATAATAAGAAGGAATTGTTGTTTGGTTTTAAACTGTTTTTTTGTCCCAAATTTTGATTATTTGTTATTATAATCGTTTATTCGAAGGCATTGAAGACAAATAATAATGAGATTCAGACATAATGTTAATTTGATAAACATTATTGAGAATACTGACAAACAAGACCAAGATCATATTTTAATTTGATGTTAATTCTGAGTTCATTTGCTTTTCATTCAATTAAATATTCTGAAAAATATCAATTTCTTGCCATTAGTCGAGACTTAAAATAGTTTTTCGTTGAATTTTGTGGTTTTTTATACAACAAATGTTTTTGACAAACAAATGATTTATTACTAAATGAGAGACAATTATTTGCAACGAAATGTTTTCTAATTTATTCTAAGTATAAAAAGTATAAACAAATCATTTTATTATTAAAAATATATTATATTAACTACACTTGAGTTAAAGAATATAAACGAACGAGAATTAATACACAGAAGGTTTGCAAGAATTTCGATGATCTCTAACCGGTGTTAAGCATTAGTTAACAACAAGTGTTTGCTTTGAATTATTGATAACAATGTAGTGAACGCTATATTATTTCACATCAATATTTCATTCATTTGAATACAAATAAAAAACAAACCAAAATTCAAAAGTCATTATGAAATAAAGTTTATATCTCTTATAAAAACACAAATCATATCAAAGTATTGATACAGTATGAAAGACCTGTTTCCTAACGTTGAACTATTAAGTGCTACCAGTGCTGGCAATGACATAATCACTAAAGAATTGAATTGGAAGTCATATTATATGTGCTCTACATTAGAACCGAAAATATTTTCGCAAAGAATCCCATTGAGTGAACATGTCTTGGATTGGATCACATGTAGAGTCAGACAAAGCAAATACACTTTATTTTGTAACTAACCGGTGGTTATAACCCCAAAATCCATTGCCAAACAGCAACAGGAGATTGACTTTGATCTTAAAAAACATTAATTTTTTCAAAATTTATCAAATAATTTTCTGTACAAATTGTACTCATTTTTATCGATGGTTTCTATTATATTAGAAAAAATGAAAAATTATTTTTAGTCCAAAAAAATGTGAAAATCAATATTAACTTAATATTAAATTTCATTTTTAGTAATAATATTAAAATAATAATTAATAGGTCTTTCCATAGCATATAATGATCTCATGTTTCAATGTTTCTCAATATTGAGTCTTTTCATACTCTTAAACACGAATGACACATCCCTTCATCCCTGGCCATTTGTAAACATTAAAATTCATTTTAAACTATAAAATATATGTGAAACCAATGCCAACACAAAATCATATCATGTTTTTTAAAAACCTTGATTTCATTAAACTAATTATATGAATGAAAAACATATTTTTGGGGAAACACAATGTGTTTGAATGTCAGGCCATTGAACATAACAGTGCAGATACTCACCGACATTATCGTGGGCTGAGATGGCATTAAACGACTGGGAAAATATCAAACCCAATGTGAATATTAGATTTGAATTGAAATATTTAAACATAATTTGTTTGAAAATTAATCATTAATTCAAATCAATTATAGCATCTGAAAAGTCGACGTCTCCTTCCAGTGTGTTCTTATGTCTTGCAGTGGAGAGGCTTTGAAGGCGTATGAAATGGATTACCATTCAATTGATATTCTTTGACCGAAACAATTA
>JAQIXR010000580.1:0-23644 GCA_034700825.1 Quadroppia sp. Gr-Ori-00064 | reverse complement strand
TCTCTCTCTCTCTCTCTCTCTCTCTCTCTCTCTCTCTCTCTCTCTCGCAGTTAGGCTTAACTGTAAAACTCATCATTAGTTAAGGAATTCATTAAAGTTTATTCTTTCAGTTTTGATAACTCGAGCTATAAATCATGTTTTGAATGTTTTAATGAATAAAAATGTTATTTAAAATATATTGAAAATCAAATGAAATCAAAGTCAAGCGAATAATTGAAATTTTTGGGTTCAAATAAATGTTTGATTAAACGAAAATCGATAACTAATTTCAATCATATATAATATGACTGTCTGTTGGCATAGGATATACATCGGCACTGAAAGAGGAGAGCGTTTCAGCCATTCATAAAGTTAATGTCATCCGTAAGTATTGCATGTCATACCAGTGCTAGAATGTCAGCGCTCGCAATATAAAAGACTACTCCATATAATGTGTTATTTTAATATTCTTGATATGATATTCACTGAAGAGTTCGTTGAATACAGTATTGAGAATAAAGTGAGACTTATATACAAAAACATATTTCAATGAATGCTTTCATTGCTTTCAATGCTTTCACTGCTGTTTATATTCGTATTGTATTCACAAAAATACCGATAAGTTTCTCATCCTTTACATTGAGAGCACCGATATTGAGCTCAGATATGATTTATGACTGACTTTAATGCAAACATCGGTTCCACAGACGCACCGGATTTTCCAACTCTTCTGGGAATCAAAGAGTCTTCGGTTTCAATAGTGGTGGGAAATATTGTTCAATGCAAATGTGTGAGCTATTCAGGGAATCCACGGCCAGACCTGGTTTGGATCAATCACTATAACAATGAGGTGTGACTTAATGCCAGTGCTCTCTATTCTGACCACACATTTTGTCTGCTGTTATCAATCGTTTTGATTCACCATTAGATTAGCGCCATATCGTCTGTGTCAGGAAGTGGTGTCTCCTCTGAGTTGATGATCAGAGCCGAGCCTAAACATAATGGCCAGACATTCAAATGTCGTGTTCTGCACCCGGCGCTGGACGTGCCCTACGAAATAGCATTCAAACTAACGGTTTATTGTAAGTGAATTTGATTTGTTTTTTCGCTGTAATTGTTATTTAGATTTTATTTATGAGAAACAGAATTGCATTCAAACTCTGTTCTCATAAATGTCTGATCAGAATAACTAGTGTTTGAAAAGCATTTGATGCAGTGTTTGCATAGCGATGACCACCACTACTGAAGACATCGATCTGTTGATCCATTCGTTAGGTTTGGTATCAGTCGTGATATCATTAAATAAACACTTCTTTGATTATGTATTCAATTGTAACCATTTGTCAAAGTATTTGATCATTGATTTGAGTCAATCAAAACTCAATGTTATTCTGTGCTGACAGTGAAGGGGACGACCATTTGAACCGGTGTTCCAATAATTCTGCAATAAATATGTGTCCAAAAAAAGTCAATTAAATGCTCCGAATCTAATGAATTGACGCAAAAACACAATTTTGATAATCATTTTCCCCTTTGAATTGACGGCACAGAATATATGGCACTGAAAGGTGATATAAAACCCTATCGAACCAAATGATTAATGGTATGTCAGGGCTGACACTCGGAAGCAGTTTATGATAAAAGAGAAAACACCCGAAAAACATACAAACGCTTGAAATTTTTTTTGCAATAGTTTGTGATAAACCCCTTGACGTTCATCGCATCCAATGCCAGACAATAGTTTTAGTGATAAATAAACTCTTATTTAACATACTTTTGAACCATTAGATCCACCGGAAAACGTCTTCATTGTGTTTCCACCATTTATTAGAGCTAACGATACTGTGAGTACTCTTTCTCTACTCTTTTTACTCTGTTTTTTCAAAACTCAAAACTTTATAATTTTTTACTCAAAACTCATTTCATTAAAACTTATATAAATTTTGATTTTTAAAAATGAATTGAATATAAGTTATGTTAGTGTTTGATATATTGTTTGTATGACTGACCACATCATCATTTTAGTCATACTGTCCACACAGTAATACCTCATCACAAATGCTGAAGAGAGCGCCGACACTATAATGAAGTAAACTTTTGGACAATAATATGACTTTAGCACTGATTTGATGGAAATGTTATGTCTTATGGATTCAAAGCCATATTCTGTCCAAGAGTTTGAATCGCAAATACTGTCGACTGTATTATTCATTCACATCTGTCTCTACTCTTCTCTTAATCACAAAACAAACAAAAACTTTTATCTTAAGGTCAGACCTAATATGACTATGAGTTTAGTGAAGCCATTATTGCCAACACTTTTGACGGAAAGCCTTTATATGAGAGTATTGTCCGACATATGCTTTGATGATATCTTAATAATGATCTCCCAATTGATGTTCGCATAACTTATTGTTAATGTGTTTTATCTTTTAAATGACTCACTCTTTATGCTATTAAACGAATGGTCGCAACGAATGAGAGATTAATTATTCCATAATTTGTTTTTCAGTCATAAATCATATTAAATATTATTCTCTTTTTATTATTTTTGTTATCATTTTTGAGCATAAATTCCATTCCTTTATATGAAAGGTCATTATTGAGTGCCAGACCAGTGACAGCAATCCGGCATCAGTGGTAACAGTGCTGAAAAATGGCCATAACATGACCGGTCACATACAGGAGCTCTCGTACAATAGCAGTAGTGGTGGCAAAAGTGAGTCGAAAATAAGCAAAATGTTTGTGACATTCGTAGCGACGGTTGAAGACAATGATAGCGTTATTACGTGTTTGGCATCAAATCCGGTCATATCTTCAGGTATGAGGAACTGACTCTTCATTCAATACTATCTTCACTACTCCTAAACATTGACAAAAGCTTTCCATTCAATACATATAATAGTTTTTTATATATAAATGTTTTTTGCTTTTTCTCTTTCATACAAACCCTGTGCTGTGATAGGAGTTGTCAGAACTGATGAGGTGCTCAAAGTCTATTGTAAGTCATGTTCTCTATTACTATAGTATAGAAAATGTTTACAATTTGTGTTCAATATTTCATGTCTTTCAATGTAAAAAAATATATTTCAATAATTTTTCAAATTTAAAGTTAAGCCACAATTCGAGAGCCGGCAGAAGCACCTGGAGCTCAATGAATATGAGAATAAAGTTGTAAATCTGTCCGCAAAAGCAAATCCTTCAGTAGAGAGATATCATTGGAAATGCGTTAAGAAGTTTGACTCAAATGGTGGTCAAACTGTTGGAAGCAATAATCCCTTTCCTTTATCATCGAACAGATCGGAGGAATGGGAAGAACTTGCGACTAAAGGCTCTATTAGAGCACAGGGATCTATACTTTATATAACTAATATATCGCGAACTGAGTCCGGAATATATGTTTGTATCGCAACCAACAAAATGGGAGATTCGATGTCTTTCCTACAAATCAATGTTTTTTGTGAGTTTTATAACAAATAAATTACTTTTTCTATTATAATATTCACTACAAAAATAAGTGCATAAAAAATATACACATTTTATATTCAAATCACAGATCCGGCTGTCATTGTCAGCGTCAGACTTGTGTCACAACACGACAGTCCAGTGCCTCGTGAAGGAGACACTTATTTTCAATTGCACTGCAAAGTGGACTCAAATCCAGTGGCGAAAGTCAAATGGAGAAAAGGAAAGGCAGAAAGTAATGATAGTATCGATTGGTTCAGAGCTAAGCTTCAAGAAGAGCACCAGACGTTTCAAGAGAAGTTTGTTTATCAGATATCAGTGCTAACTATTTTCAATATCTCCGGTTCAGACGCCGGGATCTATACGTGCTATACATCAGAAGATAGTAAACATATTTCGGTAAACATTAAGTTTAGGCCAAAAATATATAAAAATAATTTGAGAAAAGCCTCAGAATTGGGAGAAACCATTAA
This sequence comes from Quadroppia sp. Gr-Ori-00064, assembly GCA_034700825.1. Classification (NCBI taxonomy): domain Eukaryota; kingdom Metazoa; phylum Arthropoda; class Arachnida; order Sarcoptiformes; family Quadroppiidae; genus Quadroppia; species Quadroppia sp. Gr-Ori-00064. Next base: position 19,727 of record JAQIXR010000580.1, on the reverse strand, counting down.
ACATGTTTGTTTGGCCAGTGCTTATCCCTATGTGCACTTCAATTGGAGCACTGGTAGCAAAATGATTGTTTCTGATCATAAATATGTGATAACCAAAGACATAACTGAAGAAAATTCAGACCATTTTAAGAGTGAATTAATTATAAATAATGTAAACGAAAGGGATTTTAAGGCATATAAATGTTTAGCTTATAATGAGTTGGGAAGGGATGAAGTGGTTTTCCAACTCAGTCCTAAAAGTGAGTTCAATCTGTTCTCTCTCTTTCCAATCATTTATACTAATCGATTGAATACAAAAATTTCAGACTTTCCCGAATCGCCAACAAATCTGCGAACACTAAACGTGAGCAGAAATTCCGTGTCCATAGCCTGGGATCCGGGCTTTGATTCGGGATATGAACAGAGTTTTCGCATTAGATATTGGAAAGTGATGTCAATTGAGGCCAATGTTGAGCCAAAACACGTGAAGTATGTTATTGTGAACTATACTATGAATAGTGTTTTCATAGCAAACTTAGAGCCGGACAGTGAGTATGAGCTGAGGATTTCCTCTCGCAATAGACTCGGAGAGAGTCTAATGAGTAGTGAATTTTTAAGGGTTAAGACTTTGTCAAACGTTTCCACAAAATTAGAGACAGTGATCGCGTCGGCAGACGAACAGAGACTCGGATATAACAATCATCTGATAAGTGATGAATTGATTGGACTTTCTGTGATTTTCTCCATTTTAGTGATTTTTTTGTTGAGTTTTTCTTCAGTTGTGATCTGTTGTTATAGAAGACGAAGAATAAGACAAACGACACAAAACAACAGCAAAGACATTACATTAGCTAACAGTGCATCAGAGGAACGACCTTTTTCTATATCCGCATCGACAACATTGGAAAGTAGTTGTAATTTCGATCCAACTTTCCTTCGCCAACAGAACCCAAACACTGATAAGTGTTTTTATGCTCAAAAAAGTGGTATTCAATGAATTTTTTTTGAAATATTTTTGAAATTTTCAATACATTTGACATTATTTGATAGTAATATTAATTGCTTTTAAGATTTTTCCGATGACTTCGCTATACATAAGATGTCTCCAAATTTTCTTTACTCAACACAACCAGATATTCTCATTATAAACCAGGTATAAACTTATGTATTATCACACAGAATATATTTTTTATTTAACAATAAATACAAATCATTTGTTTGATTAAAACTTTGTTTTTTAAAACTGTTTTTAAATTATGAAAAAAATTAATACAAATCTATATTTAATGAAATTTATAAATAGTTGTAAAAATTAATTATTGTATGAGTTATTGAGTTCTATATAACAGAATTTGTTCTCTTATACTCTCAATGATTAATATAAGAATTTTTGTTTAACTCTAAATTAAGTTTAAAAAAAGATTTTTTGAATTTTTGAAACAAAATTAAATTAATTATTTTATACATCAAATGGTTTGGAAATATCACAGAAATTCAATTTTCATTACGTTATGAATCAATTTTTTATTACTTTGTTTTGTCTTTTATAACAGACATTAATGTACTGTAATTTGAAATTCACTCCAAACTGAATATAAAACACATTTCTGACAATTAGTGATATTTGTAATTCATATAAAACTTAATTAAGTCTTTAACAAAATATTTCATTCAACTCATAATGTGATAAAACTTGTGTTTTTGTGACATTAATGCAAATAATTATCAAATTTTCAAATATTAATACATTTTTGTTAACAATTTAATCGTAAACATAATTTTTGAGAATATATGAGAAAATCAATCGATTTTTATTTATTTAATACAATTTTGTTTAACTTTTAGTGAAAATATTATTTGTTTTCTGTAGTAAAGTTTAGTCAATATATTGTTTATTATGTTTTATAGCATTTCTTCAAATACAACCTTTTTTTGCAAATAATAATCAAATTTGAATGCATTAGACGTTTGTTAAATAGAAAATTGAGTTTACTATAAATTGGTTCATATTATCTGAAATCTAAACAATTTCTATTCAAGTATTAAATAAAGTTCAATAAAGTTTGAAACATTTTTTCCAATAGAAATACAACCAAAAAAATTGTATATAAAAAATGTCACTGAATTTGTATGAAAAGAAATATCCATTTATTTGTTTCATTAAAGTTAGTGATCATTATATGGAAGGAATGGAAGGGAATGTCATCAAATCGTTTGGAATAACATTGAGTTCATTAAATGTTTCTAAAAAATCAGTTTTAAAAATATAAACTAATCTTCAAATATAGAGAAAATTTTAGACATTTTTATATTAGAGACGAAATGTTGTACAAAAATAGCTGTGATTTAGAAGATGTGAATAATTGTTAAGACTTTCTCTCCTCTCAATCGATAGAGAGGGCTGTGATGTATAAGCATTTTTCGACGGCTTTCCTATTATGTTATGCAAGGCTTGAGTGTTTAAATCGCTTTTTTAATTAGTTTTCATTAGAATTATTGATACCATTAAATTCAATTGGATTTTCATTATCTCTGAATAATATTATATAATATTTTCAAATTTAATTTCCATTTTCAAACGAATACTTCAAAAAAAGTTGTCAAAAACATTTCAATGCATTTAAATTTGAGATTTTATTTGAATTAAAATCAATAAATTTCTATTAATATAATTTTAATTGAATAAAATTCAAAATTAAATATCGATTACTAAATGAAAACTAAAAAAATATTTTTTGAAATTTTGTGTAAAACAAACGAATTGTTTTCGTTATTTTTTGTCGAGTTTTTCAATTTAAAAAATTCAAATCATTTTTAATATTCAAAGACAATAATGATTTCAAATTGAATTTTGATTTTTTTTGTGCACATATTTTATAAAATGCAAAATTATTTGCTTTTGACTGACATTACATTCACTCTTATTGTTGGCTAAAATTTTTTTCCTGAAATGCATTAAAAATATATTAAATTCCTTAAATAAAAGCAAAATTTGCATAAAAGTGTTCGCATATCGTATTGAATGCATTCACTAATAATATTCTCAAAAAGTGATATATTTTTATTCAATGCAATGTTTAAATTGTTTTCTGATTCAAGAAAAAAGTTTTTTATATTTAATATATTCAAAACCAAATATAATATTATTTTTAATGACTTTTATATATAAATATATATAAATATTTTACTATAGAATCGGTTAAAAAGTTTCTCTCAAATGATATGAAAATGATATCCATTTGTAAATACCATTTGTTGTCGTCTAATCTTAATCTCATTTCATTTTCATCCCATTCCTCCCGTACTCAAGAAATAAGAGAAACGATTGAATATTTAATGAAATAATAAAAACATTTCATATATAATAAATACAAACGTTTTTCCGAAAACATTAGAAATTATTTTTAATTTTTATCTAAACTTAAAGTTTCTTAAAGTGATTAACTTTAATGAAAACCTTGGATATAATGTTTGGACTGAATTCCAAATGAATTATTCATTCAATTCTATTAATTCAAAAATTTTGTTCATTTGAAAAAATACATTAAATTTGTTTGAAGTTATTTACTGTGAAAACTGATATACAATAAATTCAATGACAAAACATTTTAATAATTAATTCATTAAATCTTTGCTTAAATTAAAACAAATTAAAGTTTTATTTAAAGTAATAAAAAGAAATAATTATTTATAATGAAAGACATTTCGATAAATATTTGTTGAAGAATTTATACATTTTTAAAATATTTTTAATTTATATTATTTTATATATTTTTTTGCTTAAGTATTGATCGACAAAATAGAAATATATGAAGAATTGAGACTTCATTTCAATCATAAATTACAACGAAATAATTTAAGACTTATTTCTAACATTATTTTGCCCTTAAATTCAAATTTAAACGAAAATTCTTTACGAAAATATGTCGAATAATATGAGAAATATTTTTTTTTTATATTTATAATATTTCTTATGCCTTATGTCTGGACAGCCATACATTCAAACTGACGATCAATGCCTTGAAGTTCATCAAACATATTATGACAACGAATACAATATGAATGAAGTAATGGATTCAAGCAATAAAGTCGATGACTATAGTCTTCAGACACAACAAAAGCTAAAAAGAGTTACTCTTTTAAAGCCGTTTAACGCCAGCTATTCGTTGAGCACTTTATGTGAAGAGGAAGAGATGTTATAATCCATTGCAAACTCGTTACACATTTGACTCAATAATCATTAAATGAAATATTAATACAAATAATGTTTGCAATGAAAGTGAGAGTTAAATACAGTCAAAATTGGTGAAAGTCGATCAAAGATCAAACATACCATACCTGTGCTTGGCTTTGATAAACGAGTCTTCAATTGTGGATCAATTGCTAAGAAAATGTGAAATGTGTTCATTTTTTTTGCAAAAAACAGATTAACTTTTTTTGAATAATGTTTTTTGATATAAATTTTGTTTAATAAAAATGTGTACAAAATATTTAAATAAAAAAATTCTATAAATATTTAAATGTATTTTGATTTTACTCAAAATAAAAAATAAAATTTGAAATTGTTTTCTAAATGCGAATAAAATAATATATTTATCGTTATATTCAATAATATTTATTTCATTTGTTGTTCACTAAAGAGAAAAGAGATAAAAAAGTCTAACTTTTTAAGTAATATTTAATAATATTATTAAATATAATTTATTTGTTTTTAACATTAAGTTTTATATAAAGAATATTCTGTAAATATTGGCTGAATTTCTCAGAGTATTATTAGTATCAAAAGTATAGAAAAAAATATAAAATACTACAAATATTGTAGTTTTGAAGGAAATGTATTTATGAAAGACAGACACAAACATCACATCCTTTTTATGAACTTATCTATCATTACATAAGTTTAAGAAAAAAAATTGTGAACAAAAAATCGTTTATAACTTTATGTCCGGTTGTTTACGAAGACTCACACCGAGAGAGAGAGAGAGAGAGAGAGTGAGAGAGACAAGACTTTGAAAGACTATTGAAATAAAGAAGACTTTTGTCACAAAAAATATCCTACTTTTGGCTAATAAATGATTTTATACTTAAATTAATAGCGATTTCTAAGAATTCCTTTTTAATGGTTTAGGAAATAACTGAACAAACAATAGAATAAAGAAATAAATCCATTGGAAAATCATTTTTCATTTCAAACTTATTATGAAATTGTTTTCAAAATGCATTCAATTGAAAGTTTAACTTAAAATTTATAACTAAAGTCTAATTAAATTGTTGTTATTTTATGTTTTTTTGGCTTAATTTGAATTTCATATTAAAGAAAACACAATAACTTATTGTAATTTTAAATCGTTTTAATATTTGTGATAAAAAAACATTTTTTGTTTGTTTAATAATATCGTAAATAAATAGTAAACAAAATTCTAAAACATTTAATTGCTTTAGAATTGCCTATAATTTATATATATTTTGTTTTGTGTTATATTTTTTCATAACACAAATCATTAAATTTTGATTAGATTTTGAAAGAATTAAATGAAATCATTTCAGAAAACTAAGAATTTGTTCTCATTTTTGCTCAAAAGTGAACGAAAATGTCATTTCACTCTTCAATGCACTTATTTTTGATAAAAAATATCTAATAATTCATTTCAACAAAATTTAATGCTTTTAAAGAAATAGTTGTAAAAGAGATGACATTTCGTTGACTTAAGAAATTGATTGCTTTTATGTCTAAACTTGAAAATAACAAACAATTTATGAGAATATTAACTAATTTTCAGTTGAACTAAATGTTGAGAATATAATTGAAACACACCTTTGAATTCAAGCATTAATTGAATGAAAATTTTATTATAAATGAATTGCTTCCAAAAAACATAATTATTCACAATTTAGCCTTGAATTCATAATTAAAGCCCTGAACAATTAGTTTTATAAATATGTTTATCAAATAAAAAAAACATTTTTTTTGAATTGCCGAATGAGTCCCAACAGCAGCACAGATACCCAACAGCACAGCACACATACCCATAGCCTTTAGCTGAAAAACTCGAGTTAATCATCGTTTGAAAAACCAGTTGAAAAGAAAAATATAATTAATATTAAAAGAAATACAATTTTTTGTGAAAACCAGAAATGATTTTCGCTTATAATATCTAAAAATAAATGGTCAGACATAAGGCATAACCAATAATTAAAACCCCTTTTTCTAACTCATGTCTTATTATTTGGTTATTGAATTTAATTATCATTTTTCTAACGAAAGTAATTCTGAAGAAATAGTTGTGAATAATTGAATGAAAAACATTTTGAACAATAAATTCATTAACTTTTATGACATTTGATATTAACCGTTGATTTTATGAGAACTCAATTATAAGACACAAAAACGATTTGAATGTAATTTTTTGTATCAATAAATCAATGACTGAATAATGAATTTGTTGTAATTTTATTATACTTTCCATATATTTATCTTAAGTTTAATCTAAAACATCGATTATTTCGATAATTAAACTCAAAAACCCATCAATCGCTTAGAGTTTATATAAGTTCATCACATCATTAGGTTTTTAGTGAAAAATTGTTGCAATTTTGGCGACTTTTATGCAATTATATGTGCACCCAATGATGGCCAGAGGGGATAATAGCCCTGAAAACACGGAAACATAATTTTTAAGAGCTTTCACCTGAAAATAAAGTCTAAAAACATTTATCACTTCTTATAAGTAAATAAATAAATGTTTAAAAATATTTTGAAACAAAAACCCTTTTTTCAAAAATTTCTTAAAAGTTTTTATTTCTATTGATTTCAATTCACAATAAATTATAAGATTTTGTTAATTTCAAAAATTTAAAACCAAATATACATTTGAAATGACGTTGAAATCATTGAATGCTTTGTAACAAAAAAACTGTAAAATATCTGAAGTCTTTAATTGATATCAAATGTTATATTAAATGAAATTTTTATATTAAAATCGCTATTAAAGTCGTTTTGTTCATATATTTGTGTCCAACCGTAACTCAATTAAGGGTTTTGTGTTATAAAAAATAGTCGTTATTCACAATATATGGCAAAAGTATGGCATTATTGCTCATAAAATTCTCTTCGATATAACATAACGTCTTTCACATCAAATGATTGATTATTTGCCCACAAGTCTAACACCAGACTGTGATGGCCTGAACTGTTGTGGTGTCGCTCCAGACTGTTGTGGCCGTGAATTGCTTCCAGCACTCGGTTTGTTAGCATCACTCGCTTCCTCCTCTTCTTCAGGGGGAGCGGTGGTTGGCGGGGGTTCGCTGTGTTTTGGACAGTTAGTTATTTTTCTATAAAAACATCATTAATGATACCAACCATCCGGCGACCGTTGTGGCCAACTCGCAGCGCAGGGTGTTTGGGTTGAAGGCCAGGCCAGCCGGACATCTCTGCAGACGAGGATATCCTCCGACGCACAGCCAATAGCGGACACAACTCTTCTCGATGAGAACGGCTCCGTTCGGCACATCCTTACAGATAGCTATCGATTGGTTTGAAATATTCTTTTATATGTTCTATGATTTTGGACGAAATGATAGGCAAAAAACTAACGGTGCTTTTGGCAGTCGGGAACGTTGTCGGGCCAGTCGCACGAGTGGATCACATCGTTGTAGAGCAATGAGAAAGGACATTGCTGAATTGTGGCCGTGCCGTTCCAGCAGTGCCAGTAGCGGGTACAGGAGGTGGCGTGAGGGAACACCCCGTAATGCCACTGACAGTTGTCACTACCGATCGGTTGCTCTGAACACTCACATGTTTTCATATCAAGACATTAATGTTTTTCATATCACTTACGGCCCATAACGCGGGTGCCATCAGGACAGCCAACTCTATGGGGATAATCGCAATTGGTTACCAATCCTCTCTTATGGCCAGCAAACGCCAGGCCATTAGGACAGGCCTCGATCACTGCCTCTCCGTTTGAATCACATTGATAATAATAATCGCAATACTCTTCGTGTGGAAAGACTCCATTGTTTTTTTTTCCGCACAGATTCTGAGCTGTCTGTCCCGCTCGGGCCTGACCCACACCTGTTCACATTGGAGTGATTTTAGCAAAGATTTCATATATAAAACGAATTGATTTTAAACGCAAACATAAAGTGAAAACATTTTGACCAAAGACTTACTCGAATGAAAATAAGTGACGAAAACAATCGCAAAGAAGATTAAAGTCTTCATAATTGGTATGAATTTATTGCTGACAGTGACTGAGAGAGTTGTGCACAGGAGTGGACAGTAGGCTCACTGTTCACCACAATCCTAATCGATTCCGAACAATACAATGACCTCTGATTGCAATTCTGAAGAATTAGAACAACAACTCATAAGTGGGACGACTGGCAGATACCCAGCGCTGAGTCGAGATTGGCTGACCTACAACTTAGATGACGGCTCAGAGCCTTATATATTGAATGGGGAATACAATCTTAACTGCCTTTCCACTGCTTATCATATCTAGAACATTCAATACAAGAATTGAGGAAAAAATAGAAATAATTAATTATTATATTTTATATCTTAAATAAAAACTAAAAACTCATAAAAAGATTAAACGATTGGTTTTTTCTAAAAACTGAAGCCAAGAAACACAAGAATATCGTTATCAACACATAATTTATATAACGTTTCAAACAATCTTCACTTCATTTAAAAGTGTTTTTTAAATAAGTTTTTGGGTGTGTTTCGCATAAACATTTCAAACTGGATTTCCTCACAATTATCTTCATTTCATATATATTTTGAGCAAATTTTAATAATTTATTTTTAAAATTTTCATTTAATATAAACTATACAAAAAACTCGTTTTCAGTAGAATTGACGGAAATTTTTTTTATTTTTTCAAATTCTTTATAAAAACTTTTTTCTTTATTTTCTAATAATTTGTATTAACTTTTGTAAAATTATTTTTAGAGTTTTGTCATAAATTGATCGAAAAATAGTTTTTATTTTATTATTAATAGATTTATATTTGTTTGCAATTTATTGAATGAAATACAAAGGAATAGAAGAATATCGAAAGAATTGACAAAGTTTTCAAAACAAATATTTTATAGACTCATATAAAGTGTGAATATTTTTATACTAAATATTACAAGTTATATCACAACCTTATCTCACTTGTGCTTGCTTATTAGCTATTATCAAAACAAGAATATTCTCGAGAATAATATATATGAACACTATATGACATCTCTTATCTGAGTTCAAAAGCTATTCAATGATTTTTCACAGACTTTATGAAAGATCGACTCAAAGAGTCTCTCAAACCATAAGACAATCAATGGATTCAATTTGTTTAGCAATGATAGAGGGAATGGAGGGAACGGTATTTGAAAATGAAAAGTACAGTATTTTTGCAATGAGTCGTTCAATGAATATTTGACATTATATTTGAATCCCTTTTTCAATATTGAATACGAAATAAAATTGAAAAGTCATTCAAAAGCAAAGCCTTTCCTCTCATTGAAAGCGACGTTATTAGTGTCTCGCAATGAAAGCGAACACACGTTTGGCTTATTATGCAATCACTGATTGCTTATCGCAATTGAATTCAATATTTTATAACTTTTTATATTAATATTATTTTATATTTTTATAATTCAATCATTACTTGAATGAGTCGACGATTGAAATAAATTTCTGAATGATTCATATTTTTATTGAATTACAATAAAGGGTGAGTTTTTTGGATTGAAATCAACTGTTTTTTTACAGTTATTTTGAAATCAATTGAAAACAAAAATATTTATCATTTATTTGATTAGTATTTTGTATTCAAAATAAACTCAGTGTTTGTCTCATATGAAAGGGTTGTGCATATATTGCCGGTGCTATTTAGAATTTATTCGAATGACCTTTCATAAAGCATAACCTTGCTCATATTATACATTTAATTGCAAGTTTAGATATCATTGTTAACTATAAAATCCAATTAGACTTAAATCGATTACCACTTCATTTGACCTGAATTTTCATCAGACAATTGTCTCAAAAGTTTTTAAATCATTTGATGAACAGATAATTCAAAGACTATTTTAACTGAACTTAATTTTTAACAATTATTTGACGCCTTTTGGCCTAAAAGTTGATATTTGATAACAAGAATTTGTGAACCAAAACGACGTGGAATACACTATAATAATATACATGCATTATATTCAAGGTCTTTCAAGAGATAAGATTTGAAGCATTTCATTGATTTCAAAACTTTTTTGTTTGTGGAAAAAATTCTTGAAGTGATTCAGTGTTTGACGACTCGTTTCACCCTTTCCTTTATTATCAAATATTTAGCGCTATTTTCATATTATCTTTGATTTTCAATACGTTTGAAGCGATTCGTATTTGAAATGATTTATTGCTTTAATTATTGGCTTTATTTTGAATTCAAAAAATAAAATTGTTTTCAACTTTTAATGAGTTTTTCGTATTTCTAAGAATTGAATGATTATTAAAATTATTATTATATGTAAACAATATTGAAATTCTTTGGATGAATGACAAAAATTGTATAGAAATTAAAAAATATTAAGTTATTAAAAAGATTTGCATTTTTTGATGATATCAATTGAAAGGATTTTTTGAATTTTTCTCAATATTTCGAGAATTTATTAAATAATTTGTAATTTAAAACACGATTAATATAATTAATTTTGAAGTAATGCAAAAAAACATTTTTGTTTTGTTATTTCAATACTTGATTTGAAAATTGAGTTTAACTTTAGTTTTCAAACTAAAAGTATTATATTTATGAAAATTTCAATGTAATGCTAATCAAAATATCAGATCCAGAGTGTATTAAAGCCATAATCAATAATATGTACTCAAAACCTAATCCAATCCTTGGCTCAAATTAATTGTTGAGAGAATAACAAAAATATAACTTATTATATAATATCAAAATCAAGTCTGAATTTCATAAGATATTCATAAAAAATTGTTATAAAATTCATTAATTAATTGCAAACATAAAAACATTCACAAATTTCACAATTATTTCTTCAATTAATTGATTTAAAGACAATTCATAAAATTGTTTTACATTTGTTTCAAATTTTCATACAAATTAAAGTCATTTTTGAATGATTTTTTACATAAGTTTTTATACATAAAATAAATTCTTATATATTTTAAGGCATTGATTGACAAAATGGGCAAATATAGTGCACTTTTTATGGGCGCCGGAGTTGTCGATCTGATTACGTGAGTGATTCTCATCTAAACTTTTTATATATTTTTTTATTTTAATTATAATTTAATGTGAAAATTAACGCAAAATCTCGTGTTATGTCAATAATAGCCATAATTGATGCGAATGTTTGAAAAACAAAATCAATATTTTGTTGTTTTTATAAAACATTGAAAATTTAAGTTTAAATCAATTACATTGTATTTGTCTTTTAATGATAGCTAAAAGACATTCAATTTGTGGAAAGAATATAATAATTGATTATAATTTATATTAAGAAAATATTTAATATTAAATTACAAAAAATATTCCAATAAATCATTTTTGAAATTATTTTTTCTCATAAGTCATATAAGAGTAATATTTGTTGAAATAATTTAAGTGAGAATTGAATTATTGAAATATTTTGTGAATCAAAACATTTAATAATGTATTGAAAAGTCATCCGAATGTCATGTAAGCCCTTATTGACAGATATACTCAACGATTCCCAAAGCCGGGCGAAACTGTCAGTGGCAGACATTTCCACAAGGGATCGGGTGGTAAGGGTTCTAATGCTTGTGTGATGAGCGCCAAACTTGGACTGTCGGCAGGAATGGTGGCAAAAGTAATCATTTTTATGTTCGTCGATATTATAAAAAATAGATAAAGTTCTGTGAATTGTATTAAATATTGATTTCATTCTTGAAATCGATTAACAAAATAATGAGAAAAACATTTCTGTTTTGATCAACAGATCGGAGACGATGTGTTCGGTCGGGAACTCATTGACAACTACAAGGAATACAACATTAATATCGGTTTGAAATTCAATTGAAATCACATTTTCATAACATATTTAATTGACTTTATATTCAGATCACATTATGACCACAAAAGAGGTCTTCACTTCGACGGCTGCCATCTGTGTCTCCGACAGCGGTTCGAACTGTTCTCAAATATAATGAACAAAAACTTTATTCTTGTTTTTCACATAAAAATTCTATTCTTTAAAATATTTTTAAACAATTTGAGACAAAACCGAATTTCATGTAAAAATATCGCTTTTTATCATAAATAGGCCAAAACACCATAGTATACATCCCTGGGCCCACGAATCTATTGATGGCCAGTGAAATATCGTCACAAGAGATGACATTATTTAAAGACTGCAAACTATTTGTGTCGACCTTTGAATGTCTTCCCGAAACGCTTTACGAAGCCCTGACAATAGCCCGCAAACAGGGAGGTATGGCTTCAAATCAGTTCCTAATTCAATGTTCAAACACATAGACAATGAAAACAAACATTTATTTACTCAAAAAATATTTCATAATTGCATTCATAACGTTAACTCAATTTGTTTGACACGGCTTTCATTGCATTAAAACTGCTATCGATTAATGAATATTAGATTTACTCTTAATTTTGAATTTTGAAAAGTGTTTACTTTTCAAGCGCTTGGAGTATAGTATCAAACCTTTTAGAAATTCATTATTAATTTTGAATAACATTTTCTATTCAATGATTTCAAACATAAGGGGTTTTTACTGTAAAGTCAATCTGAAGTTAATTTACTTTCCATTGAAATAAATTTTGATAAAAATTTTTTTGAATGTCTCTGACATAAGAAGAATAAATTTTAATATGATTTCTATATATATTGTAAACATTGAATTAGTATTGATTTTTTGGTTTCATTTTAACAAACATTAATTAAATTAATTCTGTTTTAGTAATAAATTCTGTTTTAGTTTTGAATTACGGTTTAGACAATTATTATGCAAATAATGCCAAATGAAGTGAAAATATATGGAAAACACTTTGACATCATTTTTTATAATACATTTTTGTTGACCGGAATATCATATGAAAAAATGTCAAACAATTTTTCTTTATTAATAGTGAAAACTTTGATAAACGCTGCGCCGCCCTTTCCCAGCGCACCGGCAGATAAATTATACCCAATGTGCGATATATTCTGTCTGAACGAAACGGAAGCGACGATAACTACTGGGGTTGATATCAAAACCACTGACGACGGTATCAAAGCCTGTCGTTCACTACTGGCAAAGGGTTGCGGTTCTGTTATATTAACCCTTGGATCCAAAGGTGCGCTCTATATGGACAGAGCCAACCACTTTCATGTGCCCATCGAGGAAAAGGTGGTCGCAGTCGACACAACGGTAGGAAACAGTCATTGTCTCTAAGAATAAGTGATTTCAATCAATAAAATTCACTTCAAACGAGTGCTGACAACAAAACGAAATACTTTAATGACTTTATAACAAAAAAATATCAATTAATCAAAAGAATAGAAAAGAGAGAAAAGTATTTGTGATAACAATTGTGTTGAAAATGATTCGCGTATTCATTATATACGATATTATGTATGGGAATGAAGTGTGACATTCGGTTGAGATTTAATGCATTCTTTCAATGCATTTATTCCTATAAAAACATTAATATTAAATGCAATAAAATGTCAAACAATAGACAGAAATGGTTTTGGTATTATAAGGGCATACCAAAAGTCTTGCGAAATATTAAAACGCTGTCATTTGAAAACTATCCTAGATAATATAATTCTGTAAACATCAATTTTGGGAATTTTTCTGACATCTGACCGACCTTGGTCAAATGTCTATGAATGTAAAATTTTGGAACAAATGCAAAAGTCATGGTCACAGATCACACTATATGAACTAGATGAAGTTGAAAATTCATTGATTTTATGCAATTTTTATGATATTTGAAATAGAGTTGAAAAAACTACCGGTTCCAATCGAATCCAAAGCCATCTATACCTTGTTTGCCACTTCCTATAGAGTCATTTGTGACTATGACCTTTGCATTTATAGTAATTATAGTAATATGATCAAGGTCGTTCATGTCAGAAAAACTATTTATTGAAATTAATAAACCGTTTATAGAATAATATTATCTAAATATTAGGATAGTTTCAAATGACAGCGTTTTAATATTTCGCAAGACTTTTGGTATGCCCTTATATACAAACTGAATGATGTTGTGGGCGAATCATGCCATACCCTACCATACCATACCGTTATCATTAGATATTGATTTGCTCTATATTTCCGTTTCCGTTACAATTCATTTTAAAGTCAAAGTTCGGATAAAACAAAATTGTGAGCAAAATATTTAACAGTTGAATAGGTTTTTGAATTTTTTGTTTTGTTTTTTCTGGTCTTTTTTAAGCACTTTTTAGCTGAGCTGAGAAACCCTTTCCTCCCTGTGCTTTAAAGTTTCGAATTACACAATAGACTATGAAATAATTTATTGCCAATTAATTGGTCTGCAAATAGCCATCGATTGACGTAACTTTCATTTGGTATTAATTTTTATAAAATTAATTCAATGACATATTTGTGAAGTAATGTCAAAAGTAATGTCAATGAGAGTAATGTCAATGAGAAGTGATTTACTCTATTATCAAAACCTATTAGTATTTCAAATGTCAGACATTATAATAATATAAGGATTCAAAGAATGGATATTTAAATCGGTTTAAGCCATCGATCCATTAATACTGTATAAACGATGGCAAAAATTGGTCTAAAATTCGTATTAATATAAATATTATAATATATTTGAAAGTCGTTTATCTATTCATTTAATGATAGGCTATTTATGAAATATAAGACTTGTGTAGACGTTATGTTATGACGCTTTTGCATAGCTATAGGAGTTATCGATATATCTATTGTCTCAATAAAAACACATATAATGTATTGATTTTATTCTTTTTTCACTACTTTTAGTAAATTGTGATTTTATTTGCCCCAAATAGGGAGCCGGCGATGCATTTATGGGCGCACTGGCCTATTATATGGTCTGCCATTCCTCGCTATCAATTCAGGAACAGATAAGGCGCTCGTGTTTTATAGCCACCAGAACTGTACTAAAAGAGGGGACACAATCAAGTTATCCCAATAGACAGGAATTACCTCAAAGTCTATTCGTTTGATATTATATGACTTTTTTTATATTATATGAATTTTTTTATTTGAAAATTATTTTGATATGAATTAAAGAAATATAAATGAAATAAAAATTTTCAACAAAAACATTAATTATTTATTTGTTTGACTTTTTCGTTGATAACATTTCAAAATAAATTGAATGACATTTTTAAAAATATATATTTTTAACATTAATAACAAAACACTTGATATTTAAATATAATATTTTGAATAAATTTAATTAAAAATATATAATATTGTTTGAACTTTCCATAAGAGGAACAATGATTACAATACAGTATATAAGAGTTATTTTGAAATTTTAATACTTATTATACAACAGATTATTACATGTTTTATATCTAAAGGGCTTTTCATTCATAATGAATATAAAATTATATTTTTTTAATCAAAAGAAACAATTAATTGTTAATTAAATGACAAAAAAATGCAAATGAGTTGTGTTTGATGTGATGTTTGGTTATTTTGATTAATTATTTACGAAATAATATATCAATAAATATATCTAACATTGACTTCGCGTTCAATTTGTTCATCAACTGTGTGTATATCACATACAAATGTTACTCCCTTTCCCTTTGGTTTGTATTAGCACATAATTAATGATGTGCTTCGATATCCTTTGATGACTGTAGGAAAGTATCATTTAAGGGCGACCCTGAATACAGTTCCCATTGAATTCCCTTTGAATGACATGATATCTAATATACTGTATAATCAATACATAATATATTCACGATTTTTGCCCTAAAAAACAACTCATTCAATGTCTTACATTAAAAACATCTCAACATTTGAATGTTATCTGATTTTTCTTTCATAGAGTTTTCCCTATTTTTAATCCATATCTATTTTGAGTGCATTTTCATTAACTTTTTTGGTTGACATGAATTTCAAAACAAATTTATGTCTCAAACTATAAGTGAAAAAATATATCACAACATATATATGACTGATGTTTAAAGATTTGTTATCATTAGACCTGAGATATAATTTGGTGAAAACATTTCAAATACATTATATATAAATAGAAAAAGCATTTCATATAATATTTAGACTTTCATTGTATTCAAACATATATTCATTCAAAGCATATATTCTAATATTCAAAGCCATTAAGTTATGGGAGTTTTTCTGTAGTTGGGATTCTTGCACCAGTGTACTTTTGCTGTCACTCCATTGTGCTCAAGATGTTTGGGTGCCGTCTGCTGATTGAGTGCCTGTCCACTCATTACAGAGTTATTACTATTACTTTTACTACCGCTGGCCTTATTCCGGCCGCGACTGCCATTTGAGGTCTGGCCCGAGTTTACAGCACAGCATCCGTCCACATATAAGAGGAATGCGGCCCTAAATCGCGTCGACAGCACTGAATATATCTAAAATAGACATAGATTTTGAAATGCTATACCAATTAGTAAATGATTTTCAGAGCACTCATAGCCTTACCAATGGATTCAATGAACTGTTCAAGTAATACAAACAGCCTTTGGTTTCAATGGAAAATATCGATTAGTTTAATGTCTTAACAGTAAATCCATTACATGTTTCACAAGCAAATGAGACAACAAATGTGCGAACATTTGACGTATTGACAAATTGGTTCATTACCTGCCGAGAGGAAGAGGACCTGGTTTACTTGTCTCAAGGTGGTTGTCCATGTCGAATAGAGGCTGACGTAGAGGAAGAGTAGTCTTTGAGCGTGAAATGGACACCAACACAACGAGAAGACAATTACAATACACACTAAATGTCATAACGAATGCATATATAAATCGTTAGTGAATTTTGTGATCAAAAACTGTTTGTCAATTATTTTGTGTAAATTTAATTTCATTTTTGTTGTATAAAATTTTTACTCAAGAGATCATAATGTCTACAGAAAGGATGACATGGATTGAATTCGTGCTTTAAATTCGAAAACAATTTTTGAGTACTTTTTCATTTTGAGACAAAACTAATAAAATCGATGTTTGGTTTGAATTGAAAACAAAACGTTTTTACATTCAATTGGTATTGTTTTGTTTGAACAACTCTTTCATATTATTTATATCTTTTCACTCATTTATTCTACGATACACTTAATGGAGGACAAGGATTGAGACGAAAATATATTTTTCTTTACTTCACTACTCCTTTATTCTCAAAGACTGTC
Organism: Quadroppia sp. Gr-Ori-00064; assembly: GCA_034700825.1. NCBI lineage: Eukaryota > Metazoa > Arthropoda > Arachnida > Sarcoptiformes > Quadroppiidae > Quadroppia > Quadroppia sp. Gr-Ori-00064. The sequence goes on along the minus strand of JAQIXR010000580.1, from coordinate 2,379 downwards.
GAGATTTTCATACAATTTATTTCAATGATCTCTGTCTTAATGTTTTTCACTGAGAGCTTAAATATTTAACTCAAGTAAACATATATTGAGTCTAACATTAACTGTAAAAATGAGACAAAATTTATTAAAACAATCGATTTGTGTCAATAGGTGTTGATTGATATGCTTTCACGGATTAGCTTTGCTTTCGTTATTCAAATGCCTGTCCTCTGTTCAGAGCATTATCTAATATTCTGTTTATAATGTATTTACGAAATAATTATTCTTTAGTTTGCAATATATTTTGTTTTGATGTCGAAGTTTGAGTTGAACTCAAAAATCAATATTTATTTATTCTTTTTGAGAAAAATCAAGTTTTCAGACAAAGATCACAACAAAAGCAATAAAAAATCACTTTTAAGTTTGAACTTAAAATATAAAATCAATTATTTAAATGGGATTTTGTTCTCAAAAAACTATAACCAAAGGCTTTGAAATACTTATGACATTATATTCAATATATTTCACATAATTTATATGTTTAGAAAAGTTGTTCAAAGTTTGAGAAATCAAATTAATTTAAGAATTAATAATATTTTTATTCGTTTACAAACTTTTTGTTTTGCCTGAGAAAACATTTATTAAAGATAAGCATAACGTATGAAATTGTTTAACATTGTTATCAATGACATTTCATTTCATTTTAAAGGCAATGACTTAAACGAAAATTGATTTTCATTACATATTAACTAAAAATATTTTTTATGCAAACAAACAGAATCTTATATTTCAATAATAAATGAGTGAAATGTTGTATAAGTTATTATTGCTCAGGGAATATACAGCGTGTTCGTTGAGTGCAGAATATTCTGGAACACATTTTAGTCTAATTATTACACATTTGTTGTATATGTCAGATATTATGTATAGGACAGGTATTTGTGACATTTTGTCCAAGTATTAAAGCAAATAATAAACGATAAATTTGTTTGCAATTCAATGAAAGGTTTAAGAGATTTCGCATTAAATAATCAAATGAAAGCATTTATAATGTGTTAGAACTAAACAAAACTATTGCAAAACTACTGAAAAAAAACAACAAAACAAAAAACTTAAATCAAATGGAAAAATATTGACTGAAAGACTGTTTGTATTTATAGACAAAATAACATTATATAGAATTGATCGAAAATAACAATTTTTGTGATCAAAAGCCGATCAAATGCTGTTAATGTCTCCCAAATGATTGGACAAACGGTTAGATAATTCTCTTTCTTAATGTGATATTAGATTTTGTGACAAAAATTGAGCCAAAAGTTCACTCAATATTCAATCAAAGGATCTGTGTTTGTGGTGTCTGTCTGTGTGTCCAAATGATGGACAAATCAATTGAAGCAATGATTGCAATCTTACCCAACATTCTGATGACGATTCTTCGCGATTGCATTATCTTTCGTGACGTCCTCTGGTCTGTCAAATGGAGGTCCGGGTGGTTGAGGGGATCGAGATTTGTGGCTCTTTTGAGTTTTCTTGCGATTCGATAATAGAGAAGAGATATAAGTGTCAGAGGAATGAGAAAGAATATTATGGTCGACGACAGCATTATTGTCTCCCAGTGCAGATTAGGCTGATTGAAGGGAAGTCCACACCAGGCGCTCTCGTATATGGGCGACGAATCAATGAATAAATAGTTAATTTGTGTGAAAATGGCCAGGGGTGTGGCACCGACCAGTGAGAATACCCAAATAATCAAAATATTTCTGAAGGCAATCTTCTTTATATGAGTGGATGTGTTCGTATTGAACAGGGACTGAGAGTTGGGTGCTTTCGGTGAACCACATATAGCCATATATCGCTCTAATGTGAAAGTCACTAAAATTGCAAAACATGTAATCCATTGAAAGACACGTAAAATGCTATTAAATGAGATTTTGTACCTAATGTTAACACCGATGCGTTGGCTGTGCTCTCAGGTACTAATGATTTGAGCCGACAAATGGTGAGACCCAGGGCGAATGGGTACTGGTGCCATAGAGTGTATAATTCCAATGGCATTCCTGTTCATAAAAGTTGATAAACTGTTTTATTCATTGAATTAAACTGTAATAAATTGTGTTTTCAATACAATCTAATGCATACATAACTATTAAATTGCTTTATATTTATTTATTTCATTTTCGTCTAATGTTTTCATATAAAAAATAAAGTTTTTTTTGAACAAAAATCGCATTTATTTTATTTGAATAAATAATTGGATTTGAGTTCAGAGAAAATGGAAATTACATAATATATAAGAAAATAAAATATAAAACAAAAACAAAAACGAATAAAAATGCAAGAAGTATTTAATGTTCTCCCTGTGCTCTCTCTCTCTCTCTCTCTCTCTCTCTCCCTCTCTCT